>KN818275.1:0-41940 GCA_000827485.1 Amanita muscaria Koide BX008 | reverse complement strand
CTCGAAGCGCTCAAAAAGCGGGAAGACGCGTGGAGGAAGCTAACACCCGTGTTTGAGACGACAATTAAAATCATTGATAAACCGTCAACGTTATACGAATTGGCAGCAGGGAATTATTTCCTTATTGACAAAAATCGGAAATATCTGTATTATTGTCGTCTCCCTTCATCCCCTCAAGACAATCCAAAATGGTCCCCGATTCCAGGTCATGGTCCTGGACAAAACGGGTCTGGATCTATTATTGACGTGGGAATGGCTGTCGATGAACATGACCTCGTAGTCAACTCGATCTGGTACGCGTATTTAATCTTTCAATCTTACCACCAGGAATTCATGAACGTATATTAATACATAGTTCTGAAGTTGGTAATCAGGCAGACATGCAACGGCACTCTCTCGACTTGGTTCTTCTCAAGTTTTCAACGGGAGAGTATCACCCACTCGCCCATCACCCGCTAATCCACGTTCACAGATCACCTTCAGCCCAACCTTGTATAACCATCAGAATTGTAGGCGATAATCTCGCTTTGGTCGTCTACGATCAAGATGGCAGCAAGCTATTCATATTTGACTGGAAAACCGGCCACAAGCGACTAGTAAGCAATACTGTTAACTTTCCCTCTCTTTTAAACCGATTGTAGGAACACAAATCAACTGAGGCCGCATACTATTACTCGACTCCCGTCTTTATCTCTCCAGAACTACTCCTCGTCCCCAACCGTAACCTATGCCACCTCGAAGTCTGGCATCTTTTGCCTTCCCTTCCCAACTCTAACTCTCCCGTCCAAATTCTCTCCCTTCAAATCCCCGCTGTCTCAGACAATTATTTTATCAACAGGATCGATTGCGATGGAGAACCCAGTCTATCTCTCCACTCCATGTCATACTTCCCGCCACGGCCTTTCTTCCCCTCTTTGGAGGACTCCATCATCGTCGTCAACCTGATGCTCTGTTCCCACTTCCTCCCAGAAGTTCAAAGTGTATACAAACTCATCATGCACCGCCGCGCGTTACTCGATATGATACTAAAACGGACATTGCCTTCACTTCTTGAAGAACAAGAAGGTCTACCAACATGGTTGACGAGCGAGGTTACTGTGCATAAAGTTGCTGATCCGGATGATGGATCGGTTAGACTTGCCGCACAGTCAGAGTTGGTTTCGACAATGCCGCATCCGGGGTCCTATCCTACTCTTGCAACTTCGGCAACTTCTCCTACATTACATATATCCGCCGACTCTGGTTCTTCATCTACTCCTTCAGGATCAGCCTCACCTAGATCTCGACACGACATCCTTCAAGTCCAATGGGCAGATTGGGGTCCCCCCATTTCCCGATGGTTCCATGTAAACGGAACTAAGTGGTGGATCCACCAATCTACTGGCCAAAGATACGTGTTTTTGGACCCTGATCCGCGTGATGAGAGCAAATTCATGATTGGTGTAGCGGATTTTAATCTGTATAATGTTAGGAGAAATGCAGATATGATGGCGCAACTCAGAGGAGAAGGAGAAGATAATGGCGACAATGGGGAGGGAAAGGAAGAAAATGATGATGAATTGGAAATACTGGATCATCAAGGCGAGTTTTCGGAAGAAGTGTATATGGGGTTGAAGTGTGTGGTTTATCACACGCCGGGCGAGTATGATTTTGATGGAGTGTTGATGGATGGGGAGAGAGTGTTGGGGTTGAAGGTGAGCATCCGGAAATGACATTGAATATTTTCCTGATAAAGGTTGAATTAGATTGACGACGAGTTTAGGGTAGAAAGCATTAAGGTTCTCTATTTTGGTTAAGAATGAATAAATTTTTTCTGTCCGCAACAAAACCGCCATTGTTGTATCTAATAGTCGGTCCTCAATAATCCAACCCTTACTGTATCATCGCTGACTGAGTTGTGCTGACGCCTGGGTCATATCGGATCATTTCTTCACCGCGAATACTGCAGGCACAGTTTCTCTATGGAAATTCACTATGCAGCCTTGACATAATCACATAATTACTACTAGTAGATGCATCGATTCCGCATTATTCAGTTCTACTCATTTATATGAATCTTGCGGCTTGCCGTGCATCTATTACCTCCAGTTCTTCCTTCCCTTCTGAAGCATGAAGGGCAGAAGACCTTCATATTGACGAACCGCACGCTACATTTTCGTGACGGGTATTGTTTTCCGTCTTGGCTTATTTATAGCTAACCGGATATGAATAAGGTTGGATGAGATGCCGATCATGGCGTTGAGGTTCTGAATGAGAACATGAGCTCAGTGCCGGAAGGGAGAGTAATTCGGCATGTACTATATTGATAAATATGTCTGCGCCGAGCAGAAGATTCGGCTGTCACACGTGACACGTCACGAATTAAAATAAAATAAAATGAAAAAATAACCTGTATTGTTGTCGCTACTCTTTAGCATGCACTTTGATAGACGATGGCAACTGTAGATGATGTCAGCAGTGATAGAGAGGAGAGTATCGTACAGGTCGCGTACACGGTGGTTGCAGCACTGGTGAAGGCAAACATGTATTGTCACCCGATCAGTCGTTGGCACCGCGAATCCGAACCGAAGGCCTCGTTCAACAACCTAGATTCTTAAGAGCTTTGATCCGATAATTGACTGCATTGTCCATAACGCGAGAGGTGGACATATCGCACGCTAAGATTTCGCGTAAAGTAACCAGCACTGATAAATCTCCCTCCGTGGCTCAACAAGTGAATCATGTGGTGTAATCTGTTCACATACCAAGACAGTATCCACAACCTAGAACAATGTAAGGCCCAGTGCGTTCCGTCACAAATATTTGTTACTTTTCAAGTCACTGCAGTGACGCTTACAACCACGACGACAGGGAGGATTGAGGAGTACTTAATCACTGACCAAAAGTGGAATAGTGCTCCCGGAGCTTCCAGGAGCCAGCGAATGAATAAGCAAGTGTCGCAACATAGAGCCCGTGCAGAAAGGCATTCATAAAAGCTGCAATGACGCGGATGTCCAGGTCACATGAGGAGATCGTCTTCTACCGGGGAATCTAGTCAAGATTGTCAGTGAGGTCCCTGAAAGAACAACTAGCCATTAGTGGCCGACCTTGAGATTTGTTCAAGTCCGCGTAGAAACGACCAAGTAGACTTTGATTCCTAGAAACGAAACTGTCCTAATACCTACTCCAACGAGAGACAAGGTGGGTAGTTTAGTCTTCGGTGGAATCTGGGGAGCAATTGAGGTCGCTGGGTCCAGAGTGCGGTGGAAGTTGGTAGAGGATGGAAAACTGTGGGTAAAAAATAACCGGCGCGGGATTTACTGAAACGGCTCGGCTCACGGCTCCGGGACGGGACGACAACAACTCCGTTTATACAACAACCGACGTTTTTGCTATCGGTCCCGCATCATCGTCCGTTCATTCATAATTTGGTAGTCGGAATACATTTGCCATCTTGGACAGTGGCCCACGGTGAAAACAATCAACTCATCGTCCAAATCTAAATCGGCACTATACCGCCTACTAGTATCGTATCGCACCGTTAGGCGCCTGGAAGTTACTTCTACGTCCTTCACCGTTCCACCTCCAAGCGTCATGGATTCCCAAACCACATCTCCTGCGGCGCTTGATCCCTTGGCGGGGACGTTACACAATGATACCATCGATAAAGCAGAAAGAAATGAATTCAGCAACACCGCTCGCGAGATCGTGCTGAACCTCCATCAGAATAGTCATTCTGCAGTGCCTACTGGAGCTGGACAAGCGGGTATGCAACTTTTCTCGCTAAAAGCTTCAAAACTTATTCTCTACATCACAATCATCTTTTAGAATGCGTCTGTTTAGAAAAGTAAGTTCTTCTAAGCAGCCAAGCTGTTTGATTAGGGCAGGCTGACTCGGAACTAGAATTTCTGATCCAAGCAATGTCCTCGAAGAGAGTAGTCATGCACTTCAAGGAACCGGGAGCCTACCTGATGACGACCATACCCCTGTACCTACTACGATCTCCCTACCTCTTCTACACGAGCTTATGGAACACATTCTCCTCTTGCTTGACACCAAATCTATGCTGAAATGCAGGGTCGTCAACAGAGAGTTCAACGCCATCATTCAATCTTCCACATTGGTGCAATACTCTCTCGCTTGTAAAGCTGCTGGTGTCATTAACAACTCCCAATCACCGCTTTCTTACACCGAACACCTCGAAGCGCTCAAAAAGCGGGAAGACACGTGGAAGAAGCTAACGCCCGTGTTTGAGACGACAATTAAAGTCATTGAGCAATCGTCAACGTTTTACGAATTGTCAGCAGGGAATTATTTCATTCTTGACAAAAGTTGGAAAGATTTGTATTACTGTCGTCTCCCTTCAGCACCTCAAGACAATCCACAATGGCTCAGGATTCCAGGCCATGGTCCTGCGTCTGGATTTATCGTTGACATGGGTATGGCTGTACATGAACATGACCTCGTAGTCAACGTTATCTCGTACGCATATTTAATCTTTCAATCTCGCCACCAAGAATTAATGAACTGATATTAATAGTTCTGAAGTTGGGAATCAGGCAGACATGCAACGGCACTCTCTCGACTTGGTTCTTCTCAAGTTTTCGATGGGAGAGTATCACCCACTCGCTCGCCGTCAGCTAATCCACGTTCAGAGATCACCTTCAGCTGAACCTTATACTTCCGTCAAAATCGTAGGCGATAGTCTCGCTTTGGTCATCCACGATCGGGGTGGCAGCAAGCTATTCATATTTGACTGGAAAACCGGCCACAAGCGACTAGTAAGCAATCCTCTGAACTTTCGCTCCTCATTCCAACCAATTCTAGCAACACGAAGCACCTGAGGATGCATACGACTACTCAATTCCCATCTTTATCTCTCCAGAACTACTCCTCGTCCCCAACCTCTTCCTATCCCACTTCGAAGTATGGCACCTCTTCCCTTCCCATCCTAACCCTAACCCTCCCATCCAAATTCTCTCCCTCCAAATCCCCGCCGTCTCCGACAATTACTCCATCAGCAGGATTGATTGCCATGGAGAACCCAGTCCATTTCTCCACTCCATGCCATACTTCCCGCCACGGCCTTTCTTCCCCTCCTCGGAGAACTCCATCATCATCGTCAATTTCGTTCTCGAGTCTTTCCCACTTCGACGTACATACAAACTTATCATGCACCGCCGCGCGTTACTCGATATGATACAAAAATGGGCATCGCCTGCACTTCTTGAACAACAACTTGAACAATGGTTGACAAACGAGGTTACTATGTATACAGTTGCCGATCCGGATGATGGATCGGTTATACTTGCCGCACAGTCAGAGTTGGTTTCGACATTTTCGTGGAATCCAAGGTTCTCTCCACAAACTCGCGACTCTCCGACTGGAACTTCTCAAATTTCTTCAACTTCTCCTACATCACATATATCCGCCGACTCTAGTTCTGCATCTATTTCTTCAGAATCAACCTCATTTACATTGCGATTCAACCTCCCCCGAGTCCAATGGGCATATTGGGGTCCCCCCATTTCTCGATGGTTCCAAACAAACGGAAACTATACGTGGTTGATCAACCAATCTGCTGGCCAAAGATGCGTGTTTTTGGTCCCTAATCCTCGTGATAAGGGAAAATGCATGATTGATGTAGCGGATTTTAATCTGTATAATGTTAGGAGAAATGCAGAGACGATGGCGCAACTCAAAGGGGAACAAGGCGAGGATAACGGCGGCGGCGGTGGCAACAATGATGAGGGAAAGAAGGAAGAACATGAAGAAGAAATGGAAAAACTGGATCATCAAGGCGAATTTTCAGAAGAAGTCTATATGGGGTTGAAGTGTGTGGTAAATCACGCGCCGGGTGAGCATGATTTTGATGCAGTGTTGATGGATGAGGAGAGATTGTTGGGGTTGAAGGTGAGCATCCGGAAATGACATTGAATTTATTTATTTCCTGATAAAGGTTGAATCAGATTGACAGCGAGGATAGAGTAGAAAGCATCAAGGTTCTCTATTTTGGATAAGAATGAATATTTCCCCCCTTTTTTTCGGGTCACATATCGTCGAGTAATTATCACTTGTTTGCGGCTTGACGAACAAAGTAGCTCTGCAGCACAACTGCGATTATTTTCGACCTTGTTGCCTGTCTCACTGAGCATTGAACACTCCTGTTCTGCAAAAAAACCATCGTTGTTGTTAACCCGACCTGAGGCTGTTTCAGGTTGATGCACTGAAGCGTAATTCAAGTTCATTTATTCAACCCAGTTGTCGCCTGCATGCCCGTATCAACAACATCGCGTCTCACCCGATGTAGATAATATCATAATCGTAATTGGTGTTACAAGCACTTGGATGACAGCAAAAGTTTGCTGCACGAATAATGGATAAGAATACTAATAGGCTGTGACGCAATCGAGACGAGACGGGTGCCGGAACGCATTACATATAAGTAGTCGTTTGAATCGTAACTGATGAGGAGTTGGTCCGTCATTTTCAGTGGCCTTTGCCAACCCTGTTTATCACCTATGTTGATCACGCTAGATTGAGGTCTCCACATTTTCAATCACTTTCGACCTTTCAAATCGAAGATTCGAAGTAAGCAAATCGCTTTGGGGCCACATCATACTACAGTATGGCCTCTTTGAAAAAGGGTGTGAGGCGGTAGGCGCGTGCACAAAGAAATGAAAGAAGACGAAAATGAACGAGAAGAGCACCAGCAGGTGCGAGAGAACAGCAGGCGTTGTCGATTACTTCATGTCATGGAAACATTGTCTCCATTCAACCACTGTCCAAAATCGGTTTTTCAAAGTTGATACATATCTACATCGTTTCGAAAAATATTAGAATCAAAGTCATCCAAGGAGTTCGACAGGTGCTGCACGAAGTCTGGCTGGAACAGTGGCAGTTTAGCTAAGGCGTTGTGGGAAGTGTTTGTATTATGTAACTCACCTTATCATGCGCTAAGCTTCCTCCACGTGGGTGAGACTGACCCAACTTCGAACTTACGCGTTCTCGGATCCTTTAGTGTTAGAAAGTTGAGGAGACGTAGGTCGAATCTTGCGGGTCTGCGTCTCCTAAGAGCGCGATCAAATCACCTTCAAGGAGTACTGAGTCATGCACCAGGGCTACAGAAACATTTGATTGGATCCGGAGCAGCAGTGTCTGCCGCCACTGGCATGATGATGACTGGTGGAGTTGGTAGTACGGAGGAAAAGAATGAGAAGCGGGAGTGTCAGCAGTGTGACACTGCCGCCTGACACTCCCGCTTCTCATGTGTCAGGTTTGTTTCGTTGTTGTGTTTTTGGTTCATTACGCTCACTTTCTTTTTTTGGGAAGGCGTAAACCTCTTCGTCGTGCCATTGTGCAACCTCCCCGCACCACCGCCACCCGCTCCTCTCCCAGCACTCCCACCATCACTTAGAACACGCCAAATTGTGGATTCTTGGAACCGCTCGACAGAATGCCACTGGCAAAGAGGTCCGCCGTGTGCCCCAACAGGGATGACCTCCCCACCGCTCCGGGCGTGTTCAGGAAGAACAGGGACCGCTTGTACTCGATCACCACCTACGATCGTATCGATGAAGAGATGAAGAAAAATGAAGCAAGAATCAATCGACATTGACCCAATCTATGAATTAATTTAAAAAAAAGTCAGCTAGCTCTGCCAAGCCGTCTCATGAGCATAATCAGACGTGTACCATCGTGGATTTCTTTCTTTCTCTATCTTCATTTCCTTACCATTAATCTGGCTCTAGAATCGTGACTGGTTCATTTCTCTACAGATTTCTTTCTCGACGTTGATACCAGGGTGCATCAACCCCTAATACATTCATACACATTATATCCTACATCCACATATCATCCTTGGACGATATTTGTGACACTTCTATTTTCCCCCTTCTTTTCGTTATTCGCTCTCGAAGCTGTTATGCTTCAAAGTCTATCGGTTTGTCTTCTGTTCCGCACTCTACTTATCGCTTTCTACAGTCGGTTCTCTCTACGTTTTTGCTATCAGTTTTTCCTCCCTAATCCATCATCGATTATTCGTCGATTCATAATCTGGTAGCCTTTTGCCATCTTAGACGGTCAGATATTTACTTACCGGTGAGAAAATCAGTTAGGCGCCAGCAGAGTGCAGTGGAAGATCTGTCGGACACTTCAAGCTTCACGTCCCCCGTCCAAGCGACATGGATGCCAAAATCGCCCGCTCATACACAAACACAATTGAAAATGGTATGCAACCTTGCTCGGTAACTTGAAAAGCTTCCAAACTTATTCTCTACATTACAATCATCTTGCGGACTGCGTCTCTTTAGAAAAGCAAGTTGTTCCACGCTATTTGATTAGAGCAGACTGACCCCAGCCTGAACGATGCAGTGACTCAACTAGGATTTCTGATCCAAGCAATATTCTTGAAGAGAGCAGCCATCCACTTCAAGGAACCGGGACTCCGGCTCTCCAGGGGCCTCTTATCCCACCTGATGACGACTATGCACATGTACCTGCTACAACTCCCCTGACTCTTCCACGCGAGCTTACGGAACGCATTTTCCTCTTGCTTGACACCAAATCTGTGCTGAAATGCAGGCTCGTCAACAGAGAGTTCAACGCGATCATTCAATCTTCTACATTGGTGCAATATCATCTGGCTTGTAAAGCTGCTGGTGTCGTTGACAACCCCCAATCGCCGCTTTCTTATGCCGAACGCTTCGAAGCGCTCAAAAAGTGGGAAGACGCGTGGAGGAACTTAGAGCCCGTGTTTGAGACGACAATTAAAGCCTTTGATCAACCGGCGCCATTGTACGAATTGTCATCAGGCAATTATTGCCTTAGTGACAAAGATCGGAAAAATCTGTATTATTGTCGTCTCCCTTCATCCCCTCAAGACAATCCACAATGGTTCAGGAATCCAGGTCATGGTCCTGGACAAAACTGGTCTGGATCTATCGTTGAAATTGGTATGGCTGTCTATGAACATGACCTCGTAGTCAACGTTATCTCGTACGCGTATTTAATCTTTCCATCTCGCCATCAGGAATTAATGAACAATAGTTCTGAAGTTGGAAATCAAGCAGGCATGCAACATCACTCTCTCGACTTGGTTCTTCTCAAGTTTTCGACGGGAGAGTATCACCCACTCGCTCGTCGTCCGCTAATCCACGTTCAGAGATCACCATCAGCCCGACCTTTTACTTTCATCAGAATTGTGGGCGATAATCTCGCTTTGCTCGTCCACGCTCAAGATGTCAGCAAACTATTCGTATTTGACTGGAAAACCGGCCACAAGCGACTAGTAAGTAATACTCTCAACCTTGCCCCTCTTGAAATCATTCTAACTGATTCTAGCAACACAAAGCAACCAGTGAGAACACATACAATTACTCAAGTCTTGTCTTTGTCTCTCCAGAACTACTCCTCGTCCCCAACCGTAACCTATGCCACCTCGAAGTCTGGCACCTTTTGCCTTCCATTCCCAACTCTAATTCTCCCGTCCAAATTCTCTCCCTTCAAATCCCCGCTGTCTCAAACAATTACTTTATCACCAGGATCGAATCCGATCGATTGCCATGGAGATCCCAGTCCATTTCTCTACTCCATGCCATACTTCCCGCCACGGCCTTTCTTCCCCTCCTCAGAGGACTCCATCATCACCATCAAGCTCCTTCTCAGGTCTTTCCTGGCAGGACCTCAATTTCGATGGGAATACAAACTCGTCATGCACCGCCATGCGTTACTCGATATGATACAAAAATGGACATCGCCCTCACTTCTTGAACAACAAAAAGGTCTACCAAAATGGTTGACGAACGCTGAGGTTACTGTGCATAAAGTTGCTGATCCGGATGGTGGATCGGTTAGACTCGGCGCACAGTCGGAGTTGGTTTCGACGATGCCGCGCTGTCCACGAACTTGTGACTTTCCGACTCTTCCAACTTCTGGGACTACTGCGACTTCTCCTACGTCATATATATCCGCCGACTCTATATCTTCATCTATTTCTGCAGGATCAACCCCGTCTACATCTCGATACGACATCCTTCAAGTCCAATGGGCAGATTGGGGTCCCCCCATTTCTCGATGGTTCCATGTAAACGGAAATTATACGTGGCTGATCAACCAATCCACTGGCCAAAGATGCGTGTTTTTGGACCCTAATCCGCGTGATGAGAGCAAATGGGTGATTGGTGTAGCGGATTTTAATCCGCATAATGTTAGGAGAAATGCGGAGGTGATGGCGCAACTCAGAGGAGGAGGAGAGGATAACGGCGGTAATGGCAACAATGGAAAGGGAAGGAAGGAAGAAGAATTGGAAATACTGGATCATCAAGGCGTGTTTTCGGAAGAAGTGTATATGGGGTTGAAGTGTGTTATTTATCACGCGCCGGGCGAGCATGATTTTGATGCAGTGATGATGGATGAGGAGAGATTGTTAGGGTTGAAGGTGAGCACCCGCAAATGACGTTGATTTTTTTCCTGATAAAGGATGAATCAGCTTGACGGCGAGAACAGGACAAAAAGCATCAAGGTTCTCTATATTGGTTAAGAATGATTGATTTGTATTTTTTTCGGGTGTATCATCGAGTAACTATCACTTGTATGCGACAATAGAGTGAAGCCGTGGCACCGCTCGACGAACAAAGTAGCTCCTCAACTACGATTATTTTCGCCTGTCTCACTGACTCGGAGCATTGAGCACTTCTGTTTCCGCAAAAAAACCACGACTTGAGGCTGTTTCAGGTTGATGCACTGCAGCCGACCTCAATGCACTAGAGCGTAATTCAAGTTCATCAACGCAGTTGGCGCTTGCATGCCTGTATCAACAACATTGCGTCTCACCCGATGTAGATAATCGTATTTGGTATTACCAGCACTTGTATGTCAGCAAAAACTTGCTGCACGAATAATGAGACGCCATCGAGACGAAACGGGTGCCAGACTTAACGCATGATTAGTAGAGATACTCTACTCACCAAAGATAGAGACTACAGTACAAGTGGTCGTTTAGATCGTAAATGATTGGGTCCTCTCAACCCGTTGCCATATTGGGTTGCTGTGTTGGATATTGGGGAAAATAACTCATTAAAAAATCTGGTTTGCTGACAACTGAATGATGAGACAGAAGGTGTGTACTGGCGAAGCTGGCCGAGCGTGAAACTTATCGTCGGTGTGAGTAATTACTAATTCAGAAATCCCATGTTTAGGGCCGGTCCTTGCTCGCCTCCGGTATCCATCTACACCACCATGGTGTCGACGACGACGGCAGCAACATGGTGGACGCGTCCCGGCGTGGAAGGCAGGTGGTAGAGGTCTCCCTCCCACAGTGTCCTCTTCGCCCATGCCCGTCCCAGACCACTGTGATATGAAGCAGAATTCGTCGACTCGCAACAATACGACAAAGCTACGACGCCCACTCCAGTATCTTCTCGGTCACGAGCGTTTTCCAATGCAAGTACCATACCAACCGATTCGGAAGGAAGATGATGTTGTTGTTTAATCGTCTCCCGTCATTCGACTTTTCCACTGCCAATGTGATGATCGTCAGCGCGGGCGCTGATGTCGTTACTCCCACTGCCATTAATGCAGTTACTACCTGTGATGTTGGGTTCGACTGTGAACAAGAGCGCATCTTCGCCCTCGCCATCGCAGCCCCCAAGTCCTAGGAAGTTGAGGAGACTCAGGTCGAATCTTGCGGGTCTACGTCTCCCGAGAGGGCCGTCGATTGAAGTCACATTCAAGGAGTACTGGTCATGCACCAGGGCTACAGAAACATTTGACGGGATCCCCGTTGAGGGCTAGGAGCAGCAGTGAGCCTTGCTGCTGCCACCACTGACATGATGATGACCGGTGAAGTTGGTAGTACGGAGGAAAAAGCGGGAGTATCGGCAGTGTCAGGTTTGTTTCGTTGTTGTGTTTTTTGGTTCATTACGCTAACTTTTTTTTTTTTGGGGGGGGGGGGATTGAAGGCGTAAACCTCTTCGTCGTGCCATTATGCAACCTCTCGCACCACCGCCACCCGCTCCTCTCTCAGCACTCCCACCGTCACTTTAGAACACGCCAAATTACGGATCCTTGGAACCGCTCGACAGAATGCCACTGGCAAAAAGGTCCGCCGTGTGCCCCAACAGGGATGACCTCCCCACTGCTCCGGGCGTGTTCAGGAAGAACAGGGACCGCTTGTACTCGATCACCACCTACGATCGTATCGATGAAGAGATGAAGGAAAATGAAGCAAGAATCAATCGACATTGACCCAATCTTTTGTCTATGGATTAAAATTTTAAAAAGTCAGCTGGCTCTCCCAAGTCGTCTCATGAGCATAATCAGACGTGTACAATCATGGATTCATTTTTCTCTCTATCTTCATTCCCTTAACATTAATCTGGCTCTAGAATCGTGATTGGTTCATTTCTCTACGAACTTCTTTTTCAACGTCGACGCTCGCACGGGCGCATCGACCCCTATTAGGATACATTCACACACCACATATCCATGTACAACCACTCAAAATGTTCTCTTTGCCCCTTTTTCTTCGTTATTCGCTCTCGACGCTGTTGAGCTTCGAAGTCTATCGGTTTGTCTTTTGTTCTGCACTCGACTTATCGCTTTCATACAACCGGCTCTCTTTACGTTTTTGCTATCAGTTTTTCCTCCCTAATACATTCGTCGATTCATAATTTGGTAGCTTTAGAATACATTTGCCATCTTAGGCGGTCAGATATTTACTTACCGGTGAGAAATAATCTATCGCATAGTTAGGCGCCTACAGTGGAAGATCTGTCCTTCACCGTCCCACCTGCAAGCGACATGGATGCCAAGATCGCCCACTCATACACAAACACGATTGAAAATGGTATGCAACCTTGCTCGCTAAAAGCTTCCAAACTTATTCTCTACATTACAATCATCTTGCAGACTACATCTCTTTAGAAAAGCAAGTTCAAGTTCCACGCTATTTGATTAGGGCAGGCTGACCTCAGCCTGAACGCTGAACTAGAATTTCTAATCCAAGCAATGTTCTCAGCCATCCACTTCAAGAAACAGAGACCCTGGAGAGCCAGGGGCCTCTTACCCCACCTGAAAACGACGACTCCCCTGTACCTGCTACGATCTCCCTGGCTCTTCCAAGCGAGCTTGTGGAACGCATTTTCCTCTTGCTTGACACCAAATCTGTGCTGATTTGCAGGCTCGTCAACAGAGAGTTTAACGCGATCATTCAATCTTCCACATTAGTGCAATATTGTCTGGTTTGTAAAGCTGCTGGTGTCATTGACAACCCCCAATCACCACTTTCTTACGGCGAACGCCTCGAAGCGCTCAAAAAGCGGGAAGATGCATGGAGGAAGCTAAAACCCGCGTTTGAAACGACAATTAAAATCAATGATCTACCGTCAACGTTGTACGAATTGTCAGCAGGAAACTACTTCCTTAGTGACATAAATCGGAGAGATCTGTATCATTGTCGTCTCCCTTCATCTCCTCAAGACGATCCGCAATGGTGCAGGATTCCAGGTCATGGTCCTGGACAAAGCTGGTCTGGATCTATCGTTGAAATGGGTATGGCTGTCTATGAACATGACCTCGTAGTCAACGTTATCTGGTACGCGTATTTAATCTTTCAATCTCGCCACCAAGAATTAATGAACGGATATTAATAGTTCTCAAGTTCAAGTTGGAAATCATGCAGGCATGCGACGGAACTCTCTCGACTTGGTTCTTCTCAAGTTTTCGACGGGAGAGTATCACCCACTCGCTCGTCATCCGCTAATCCACGTTCAGAGATCACTTTCAGCCCTACCTTATATTTGCGTTAAAATTGTAGGCAATAATCTCGCTTTGGTCGTCCATGATCTACTAGATGGCAGCAAACTATTCATATTTGACTGGAAAACCGGCCACAAGCGACTAGTAAGCAACCCTCTCAACTTTCCTTCTCTTGTAATCATTCCAACCGAATCTAGCAACACCAAGCAACTGAGGGCGCATACGAATACTCAGGCTCAGTTCCCGTCTTTGTCTCTCCAGAACTACTCCTCGTCCCCAACCTCATCCTATCCTGCTTCGAAGTTTGGCACCTCCTCCCTTCCCATAATCCTCCCGTCCACATTCTTTCTCTTCAACTCCCCGCCGTCTCAGTCAATTACTCCATCATCGGTATCAATTGCCATGGAGAACCCAGTCCATTTCTCCACTCCATGTCATACTTCCCACCACGGCCTTTCTTCCCCTCCTCTGAGAACTCCATCATCATAGTCAAGCTCCTTTTCCAGTCTCTCCCCGGATTTCGAAAGGCATACAAGCTCATCATGCACCGCCGCGCGTTACTCGATATGATACAAAAATGGACATCGCCTTCATTTCTTAAGCAACAAGAAGGTCTACCAACATGGTTGACAACCGAGGTTACTGTGCATCAGGTTGCTGATCCGAATGATGGATCGGTTAGACTTGGCGCACAGTCAAAGTTAGTTTCGACTATGCCGCATCCTGGGTCGCGTGACTCTCCGACCCTTGCAATTTCTCAAATTTCTCCAACTTCTCCTACATCACACTCTTCATCCGGATCAGCCCCGTCTACATGTCGATATAACAACCTCCAAGTCAAATGGGCAGACTGGGGTCCCCCCACTTCTCGATGGTTCCAAGTCAACAAATCCCATCGGGGGTGGATCAACCAATCCACTGGCCAAAGATTCGCGTTTTTGGGCCCTAATCCACGTGATAAGACGAAATGCATAGTTCGTGTAGCGGACTTTAATCTGCATAATGTTAAGAGGAATGCAGAGACCATGATGGCGCAACGCCGAGGAGAAGGGGAGGATAACGGCGGCAATGACAACGATGGGGAGGGAAAGAAGGAAGAAGAATTGGAAAAACTGGATCACGAAGGGGTGTTTTCGGAAGAAGTATGTATGGGGTTGAAGTGTGTGGTTTATCACGCGCTGGGCGAGTATGATTTTGATATAGTGTTGATGGATGAGGAGAGATTGTTGGGGTTCAAGGTGAGCACCCGAAGGGCCGAAAATGACATTGAATTTTTCCTGATAAAGGTCGAATCAGATTCACCCCGAGGGTAGGGTAGAAAGCATCAAAGTTCTTTATTTTGGTTAAGAATGAATGATTTGCATTTTATTCGTTTGTATCACACTTGTATGTGATAATAGTGTAGTGTTCACCACTCAATGACCGCACGAGCAAAGTAACTCTGAAAAAGGCTTCATCAGTGACATTCTACAGATAGTTGTACAAAACGTTTTCAATTGAGAGTCCTTAGGTATGCAGAGCGTACATCCTGGCTCAGGGGTAAGGGTATAAGGGGCGTTCGAGAGGACGCTGTTGAGCCACGGTGAGATCTCGAGCATGGTATGCTACATGTGAATTACTGACCTGAAGTTTCTTCTCATGCCACCGGGCGACCAGCTCAAGGGCTAGCGCGGAGAGCTGTTCCGAGATTGCATCGTTATCTGATCCTGTAAACTTAGTGAAACGCGGTATAGCATAAACACTATTGTTCTGATGAGCATATTTGAAGTTAAGACAATGAGAAACACGTGCCTCTGGGCTAGTAACTCTAGTGCCTCCTTTCCGTTCTTCTCGATGTCCTCATTATTTTCGAAAGGGCGTTGGAATACATCTAAACAATCATTCGCTAACCTCAATGCGTGTTCCCACTTGCTGGTCGATTCGCGTCTAACGCCAGTGTGAATGGAGCCCATAGGTGTCTATGTGTGCTGTCAGCAACCATCTTGCAAACGATCTATTTCTACTCTTACCGAGAGTCTGGATGTCGATGCAAGCCGCTGCATTTGCTCCGAAGATCCGGGTGGCATAGTCTATAAAAGGATATAGTCAACTTCGACTTCATCAAATGAACCAACAATCTCCCTTTTCTCTCTTCAAAACTATCGCTTCTAAGCCCCTTACATAACCGTGCATGACAACACTGAATATTTTATTCGTAACTGGAGACAGAAACACGTCAATTGTCACAACTTTCTCGACTGCATTAAAAATACCGTGAATCATGCCAAAACAATAATGGTTTCTTCTGGTTTCGAGGGAGAATTCTTCGTCCAAAGAGAACTGTTTTTCGAGTGGATCATACGAGTAAAACTCAAATTTCGTGAGATCGGTGAGAAGACCATAAACTCTCAAGTTTGTGAAGTCGAGCGTGCCATTCTCCGCGGCCGCAGCTGTGTGCGCGGGTTCTGTGTTAGACCAAGTTACTTCTATAGGGATGCTCACAAAGAAGCTTGAGAAAGAGTTGTGCAAGATTATTTCCCCCAGAATCTAGGTGCTTCAATTGGATGACGAAAAACAGAATCCCGCCGACCATGATAATCTGTATGAACTGCATAAGCAGTGAGGTCTCGTGATAGCAAGCCCAAAGGTCACCTCATGTTCCACATCGCCACCGCTTGAATATTGCGACTCCATCATTGGCATGTCAACGATCCTTCCCTGAAAAAGCGCCAAGATAGGAACGATGTACTGCGTGATACCCCGTCAGGCTACTTGCTGTGCGAAATACAACGAAGCAGACGTACTGGGTCAAGGATTCTGACACGTGCCTCCTCTCGGGTTTGTTGATCTATATCCCGATAAACATCCAGCGTTGGCCAAGCCGGTGTAAAGTTAGCCACGTGAAAAGTGGGAGGGAGGAGGTAAACAGGAGTAACGAAGGTGGGTAGCTGCAATAATGCTACGTTATTGTGGAGGCCGAATTGGGGAGCAAGTTCAGACCACTTTGCGTCAGAGAAGGACGGAAGGCCCATTCTCGCCCTTTTGAATGCAGCATTGGTGACGTTGCCTTGGTTAGCAAGCTCGGCGAGAAGGACTTGAAGGTTTTTATCTTGTGAGAGGACCTTGAACCAGCCCTCAGGCAGGTCGACGGAGTCAATTATGTTCTCAACGTTAACATTGCGCGTATTCCTTGGGTCATGGTAGTAAGAGACAAAAGAGCGGATCTGGAATCCCTATTTTTTCATGCGTCATGCATCATGCACTGAAGGTCACGTTACATATTACATACTGAGCCTCCGATTATTTTGCCGTTGTCCAATCATCTCCCGTCATCCGACTCACTGCCAATGTGATGTCCTCCCACCGCTATTAATAAAGTTACTACCTGTGATGTTGGGTTCGACTGTGAACAAGAACGCATCTTCACCATCGCTGTCGCAGCCACCAAGTGTTAGGAAGTTGAGGAGACGTAGGTCGAATCTTGCGGGTCTGCGTCTCCTAAGAGCGCGATCAAATCACCTTCAAGGAGTACTAGAGTACTAGTCATGCACCAGGGCTACAGAAACATTGATGGGATCCCCATTAGTAGACGGTCAGATATTTATTTACCGGTGAGAAACTCAGTTAGGCGCCAGCAGACGCAGCCAGCTGCAGTGCAGTGGAAGATCGGTCGGACACTTCACCGTCCCCCCGGGCCGTCCAAGCGACATGGATGCCAAAATCGCCCCCTCATACACAAGCACAATTGAAAATGGTATGCAACCTTGCTCGCTAAAAGCTTCCAAACTTATTCTCTGCATTACAATCATCTTGCGGACTGCATCTCTTTAGAAAAGCAAGTTGTTCCACGCTATTTGATTAGAGCAGACTGACCTCAGCCTGCGCTGACTCGACTAGGATTTCTGATCCAAGCAATATTCTTGAAGAGAGCAGCCATCCACTTCAAGGAACCGGGACTCCGGCTCCGGCTCTCCAGCCTCTTATCCCACCTGATGACGACTATACACATGTACCTGCTCCGACCCCCCTGATTCTTCCACACGAGCTTGTGGAACGCATATTCCTCTTGCTTGACACCAAATCTGTGCTGAGATCCAGGCTCGTCAACAGAGAATTCAACGCGATCATTCAATCGTCCACATCGGTGCAATATTACCTGGCTTGTGAAGCTGCTGGTGTCATTGACAACCCCCAATCACCACTTTCTTACGGCGAACGCCTCGAAGCGCTTAAACAGCGGGAAGATGCGTGGAGGAAGCTGAAACCCGCGTTTGAAACGACAATTAAAACCAATGATCTACCGTCGGCGTTGTACGACTTGTCAGCAGGAAATCTTTTCCGTCTTGACAAAAATAGGAAAGAACTGCATTATTGTCGCCTTCCTTCATCTCCTCAAGACAGTCCGCAATGGTTCAGGATTCTAGGTTATGGTCCTAGCTGGTCTGGATCTATCGTTGGAATGGGTATGGCTGTCTATGAACATGACCTCGTGGTCAGCGTTATCTCGGATGCGTAGGTAATTTTTTAATCTCGCGACCAGGAATTAACGAACGGATATTAATAGTGCTGATGATGTTGATAATGCAGACATGCCGCAGCACACTCTCTACTTGGTTCTTGTCAAGCTTTCAACGGGAGAGTATCACCCACTCGCTCGATATCCGAAAATCCAGGTTCAGAGATCATTTTCAGCCCTTCCTTATATTTCCGTCAAAATTGTAGGAGATAATCTCGCTTTGGTCGTCCATGATCGGCTACCACATGGAAGCAAACTATTCATATTTGACTGGAAAACTGGCCACAGGCGACTAGTAAGCGATTCGCTCAACTTTCCCTCTTGTAATCATTCTAACCGGTTCTAGAAACACCACGCACCTTGGGACGCATACGAAAACTCGATTCCCGTCTTTGTCTCTCCAGAAATACTCCTCGTCCCAAACCGCATCTACTCCTGCTTCGAAATCTGGCATCTTTTCCCTTCCCTTCCCAACCTTATCCCTCCTGGCCAAATTCTCTCCCTCGAAACTCCTGTCACCTACTACCATAACATTGCCAGCATGGAAAGCCATGGAGAACTCGGTCCATTTCTCCACTCCATGCCATACTTCCCGCCACGGCCTTTCTTCCCCTCCTCGGAGAGCTCCATCGTCACCATCAACCTCCTTCTCCAGTCTTTCGACAATCGCCCAGCATTTCGAAAGGCATACAAACTCGTCATTCACCGCCGCGCCCTACTCGATATAATACAAGAATGGACATCGCCTTCACATCCTGAGCAACGAAGTCTACCAACATGGCCTCAGAACAAGGTTACTGTGGATAAAGTTGCTGATCCGGATGATGGATCTGTTAGACTTGCCGCACAGTCAGAGCTGTGTTCGCTGGTGGAAGGGGACTTGCCACAAACTCCTGACTATCTGACTCTTGCGAATTCTCCAACTTCTCCTACATCACATAAATCAGCCGACTCTAGTTCTCCAGATTCAGCCTCGTCTACACCTCAAATTTATAGCCTCCTCCTAGTCCAATGGGCAAATTGGGGTCCTCCCGTTTCTCGATGGTTCCGAGTAAACAAAACACATCAGGGGTGGAACAACCAATCCATTGGTCAAAGGTTCGCGTTTGTGGACCCTAATCCGAGTGATACGACGAAATGCATAGTTGGTGTAGCGGATTTTAATCTTCATAATGTGGAGATGATGGCGCAACTCGGAAGAGAAGGTCAGGATAACGGCGGTAACGAGGGAAAGAATGAAGAAAATGAAGAACTGGAAATACTGGATCATAAAGGCGGGTTTTCGGAAGAAGTATGTATGGGGTTGAAGTGTGTGGTTCATCACGCGCCGGGCGAGTATGATTTTGATAGAGTGTTGATGGATGAGGAGAGATTGTTGGGGTTCAAGGTGAGCACCCGAAAATGACAAAACTTGAATAGATAAAGGTTGACGCGTTGGCGTTGAATCAGATTCACCCCGAGGGTAGGGCAGAAAGCATCAAGGTTCTCTATTTTGGTTAAGAATGAGTAGTAATTTGAATTGGATACGTACAGTCGGCCACCATGATATGCACCTACTTGGACGTCTAACAGGAATAGGCGCGCCAAAAGCTCACTAACACCACAAACACTAGTCTTACTGTTCATATGCTAGACTAATGGGCTTGTACAAATTTTTCATCGTAAGATAGTCCGAATCAAGTAACTAATAAAGTACAAGTCAAAGTAACATTTTAAGCGAGCCTAGACATTGATAATGACTGGGGAGCAGTTATTCACAATGATACCGCTCTGCAAAGACAAATGGATGAGTGACCACATCGCCCTCAAAAAGCACAGGTTTACATACGCCTTGACTGTTCTGGCAGCAGACACTCTGAGCATTGCAGCTAGCAGAGGAACCAGCAGATGGGTTGCAAGAGACTTTGTGAGAAACTTGTGTGAGGAAACGGCAAACACGTAATGTTGGTTCCAACTCACGGCCGACTTGACCAATCAAGGCGTTGGTATTGATGCCAAGAATGCCGAGCAACCATTTGTTGTCAGAACTCAAGGCGTTGGCCTGATAACAAACGGGGTCAATTGGTGTAGGAGTGAATGATAAAAAACACGTTACGGATTGCACGTTGTTGCAGCAGAACTGGGCGGTTCCTTGGGTGCAGGAGTTGTTGCCTCCGGTGTTCGTTGTACCTCCGTTATTACCGTTGTTGCCATTTTTCCCGTTATTACCGTTATTACCATTTTTCCCATTGTTGCCGTTGGCACGGGGAACAGCGGTGGCGGCTGCAAAGACAGGAAGTGCGAAGAGAACTATGCGAGAGATGAACATGCTGACAGCGGGTGGATTCAAGGTTGTGAGGGTTGCTCCGAGACGAGGACGTAGAATTCGAAGCTCTTTATCCTCCCCCGCATCCGAAGCTCCACGGTCACTGGACCCCGAGATATTGAACTGCGAGCCATGAATTAAAAGAAAGACATCGCAAGTAGATAGATTTGGCCACCACAATGAGGCGTGTTCATGCCATGTTTTGCAAGGAGATGACACGAGCACTCGACACCTGACACTTGACAAAAGACCAGCCAGTGCAGCCCTAGACGTCGAGGGTACCGTTGATTCAGAAGCCCCACCGTGTACAGCCCAGGAATATATTGATCAAGATCTCGCCATTCAAACATCTCGATCTCTGTAACCCGTCCAATCTGCCAAGTCTTTCGAAAGTCTTGGTATATTTTGAACCCTGAGACTATGAGGAGGAGAAGAAGAATGTTTCTCTACTGAATGACGATCTCGGGACTGCGAGTTTATTGTATTGGAACTGTATGACGGAAATACGGAAACCTGAGCCCGAGTTGAATGGAAGGAGTACCAAGGCATGTCCACAAGATTTCAAGTTTGTGTAATTGCGACCGTTGGGATTGCTGTTGCTGGCAGCTGTGGTTGCGGCTACAACGTGCTTTGCGACAAACCCTGACAAACCCTAACCTTACTCCTTTGTCTTCACCATCCATGTTGAGCCGACTGCTAGACGCGCTCAAACCACATCGCGCAGAAGCACTCCAGCGCGTCCGCACAAACGCTTTCTGTCTCCTCGTCCTGGTAGTTCTGTCTTATCTGCTACCTATACCCTCGGTCTTCACCGCGTTCAACCATGCAGCCACACGATTAATGGTGCCAGGCAGATCGGGCGAGTTGGACGGTATCAAGCCATGGACGGTGATCGCAGTGCCACCCCAGCCACAAATGTGGTCGACTGAATGGGTGTTTGGTTGGCTGTGTACGTTGGGTGAGGTCTTGTCGTTCTCGCGTTTTCTTAACCATATACTAACATACCAATGAAGAAGCGGCTGCTGTTACCATATTTTTGCTCAACCTCCTTCAAGGTGTCTACGCTCTCAAATACCCCCGGGCCGCACCTCCTCCAACACCCTCCAAATCACCACATAAATCGCTTACAAGCACACCGTCAACACCAAACACCCGTCATCCTCTAAAAGGGATCAAATCTTCTCCCGGAGGAGGAGCAGCTAACCAGTTCCAAAAACCATTCACGTTCTCGCCTACACAATCAAATCCAGCTTCCTCGCTATCGTTTTCTGGTGTCGGCCGTGGCTACCCAAGCACACCAGCCGACACACCATCCCGCGGGTCGGTAAAGTACACGTTTCCGTCTGCACTGGATTCGTCGGTAAAGTCCAGTTCGACGTCGTCAGGGTTGGGGACGTCTTTCCCGGCGAGTCCTTCGCCCGTTTTAGCATGGAGAGGGAAACATTTGGCGTTTGATGTTGGGAAGCCGTTGGATGGGTCGTTTATTGGACAGATTTTGGGTACGGGTGGGGATAGAGAGGATGTTGAGGAAGATGAGGAGTGATGATTATATAAATTACCACCGCGCCGGAGACTGTCGGAGGTGCCGTTATCTGTGTAATTCAATTTTGCACCTCCTTGCTCTCACCACCTGGCAATGCGATGCCAGCTCAAAAACGAGGTCGCATGAACCTCGATAGCTGCCACGTGGGCAGTGCCAGCAGCGAATGTTCGCTCTTGCAGCAGTCCGGGACTGAAGCTGCCCGTGCTACTTTTGGCCACACAGTTCGAGATACCTCGAATACCACAAAGCAAACAAGAGTTACGGCTACCGTATCAAACTCTATTACCCAAGATCAGAACAGGACCAGATCCGAAGCTTCAAATGGCCATTCATCCTCCTGTATTCGTCTTCCGACTGGGAAGGACGACGGGGTTAGTAGTAACCAGGCTGAAATGATGGGCATGAATTCCCAAGCCCGTAGAAAGACTCGCGCTGAGCCATGTCCTCAACTATCCAACACGCTATCACGAGATGCACTCCCAGTCGAACACAATCAGAAAAGAACTAGAAACGGTGACAAGAAATCGTTGAAAAGGAACATCCCAGGATTCGACGGTGGGCCTTCTGCAAGGCAAACCCGACGAGTACAGAGAGAGACGGGTGCCGTGCCTGTCCCTGTACCAGTAAAGGAAACGAGGCCGAATCCTGTCGGATCTACGTCTATCAATCAAGTGTCCCGATCATCGTCCATCGCCATTATCGAACGCGAGGACACCAACCGTCCGATACTGCATTGGCAAGCACAACGAGCGAAAAAACGTGGAAAAACGCGTCATTTCCCTCACCCTATAGGCAGGACGGATAATTTCGACGTGGATATCGATGCTTTGGACGCGGAGAGACGGAGAAAGGCGGCTGCGTTGAAGAATATCTCGTTTTCGAGGAGAGCGAAAGTGAAGGAGGAGGTGAGAGAGGAGGAGGATGTTTTGAGAGTCGGGGGAGATATCGGTCCCGGTGCCGATGGAGTAGGGGATAGTGGGAGAGGGAGCGGTGGAGAAGCGACAGTGGGAGAGGTGAACGGGAAAGTCGGGGGAGAGAGGTTTGAACAAGTCCCATCGCCACCACCTCAAAGGAACCCTTCTCCTTGGACTTGGGACGGACAATGCAATATTCCCGGTCTAAGAGCGTCTGCTCGCATCCACGGCCCTCAAACCGTTGTGAACGTGGAAACCAAGGCGGTACCCATACCACTGCCACCGGTATTCCCTGAACCACCGGATTCGGACATTTCTGACGAGGAGCTGTATTCACAAAAGCAAGTGGACAAGGCACAGGTTCAAGTGAAAGAAGAACAACGAGAAGATGAAGACGTGTTCTTATTCGATTCCCCGGTCCCCTCTTCTTTTCCTGTGCAAACACCGATTTCCGCGTCTGCCTTGGAACAGAACATTGTCATATTTATGCCTGCTCACGCATACCCATTGGATACCGAGTGTACGATTCACCCAAAGAATAAACGGAAGCAACACAATCTCGCTCATGCCAAGAATGTCCGAAGCCCGAAGAAAGCGAAGACTGATGTCTGTGCGTTGAATGTAGGAGAGGCCCAGTCTGAGAGTAACAGGGAGATTGTACGTGTTCAGGACGAGGATGGAGGTGAAGTTCCTCGTGCAAGTATGCCCGCTCCTAAGAAGAGAGGAAAGCCGCCGAAGAAGAGGAAAGGGAAGGAGGAAAAGGATGTGGTTATCGATCAGGTCGTTCGAGAAGTGCCCGGCGAGGATGAGATGGAGATTTGCGCAGTCGAAACCAAGCAAGGAGAAATACCCACCGGCGATGGTGAGTATCAAATGGCGGTATTATTGTTGGAACTGATGAAAATGTTCTTGCATCTGTCAGTGCTGTCGTTGGCCGCTTCTGGGGCGGTTTCCACGGCTGGCCCTTCAGATTCTCAGAATGGAACGATCGGGAGAAAGGAGAGCGAGGGCACTGGGGCAGGTGGAAGACCGGAGAACGCAGAGCAAGACGAACGTGTAAAGGCAGGGACCGAAATTTCTGTCACTCCTTCTACCGATCCTCTGCCTGCGTCTGCGTCAGTTCACGATGCGACTAGGGTTGCACCCGACGACTCGGTAATTAGAAGATCGAGCAGGAGAAAGGGTCGTACAACCGGAAACGGCGCGGGTTCAACTGAAGTGCCAAAGAGGAAGAAGAAGGGTAGGGGTCAGACGACTGAAGCCGGCGAACAAACCCAGAATAATCCGGTAGGAGGTAAGGAGATATCTCATCCGGACGATACGCCGAGGAGAAAGAGGAAGGTGAAGGGTCAGGCGACAGAAGCTGGCGAACAGATCCAGAATAATCCGGTAGGAGGTAAGGAGGTATCTCATCCGGACGAAACGCCGAAGAAGAAGAGGAAGGTGAAGGTGAAGGAGACAGAAGGCATCGATTGCCAGGGTCCTGAGGCTGCTGCAGATCTAGCAGGGGATGGAGAAGAGCCTCGTCCAGACGAGACGCCGACAAAGATGAACGATCAGACGACAGAGGGCGGAGAAAGGACACAAAGGGGGCCGGCTGGGGATGAACACATACCTCAGCGAGAAGAAACGCCAGAGAAGAGGAGAAACGAGAAAGATCAGACGACGGAAGGCGGTGAAAATATCCAAGGTTCCAGTGCGAGTTCGGTTGCAGTTGACGGCATAGCTCGACCAGACAAAACGCCCAAGGGGAAAGCAACGGATCAGAAAGAGAAAGATCAAACGACTGAAGATATCCAAGGTTCTAGTGCGGATTCAATTGCAGTTGACGACATGGCTCGCCCAGACGAAACGCCCAAGAAGAAGAGGAAAGCGACGGATCACAGTGCAACAAAGGGTACACCAGAAGCGAAGAAAGTGGTGAGGAGGGGGAGGTCGTCCAAGGCAAAGAAGGACGACGAGGACACCAATGGAGAAACGTCATTGGTAAAAGTGACAGAAGAAAACGGACCAGTGGAAGAAGTGAAGGGGAAGACTCCGAGGGGTAGGAAGAAGCGGGTGACTATGGATGGTATGACGGACGGCGTGGTGAAGAAGAAGAGAGTTAAATTGGCCCTCGAGGAGGGAGGGGATGGGAATCGGCAATCTGGTAAGTATCTTCCGTGCCTTTCGTTCTGTTAAACTAAGAAGTTGTGATAACCAGGGAAAGCCGGAAAATCGACGGTCAAGTGGATGTTGGTTTGTAAAACTAGGACTGCAACGGGAAGGAAGGCTTCAAGGCAAGGCAAAGGGAAGGAGAAGGCTCAATCCACTGCTACGGCGGACTTGGATGAGAAGTCTAAGGAAGAGACAGAAGGCAATTTCAAGACGAGAAAGACGTTAAGACCTAGTATATGGGCTAGTGTGAGTTTTTCCCCTCTTCCTGTTCACTGCAAAGCGCGACTAATGAGTTCTGTTCGGGCAGAGTAAAGCAGAACTTTTACTTGTCCTTCCCGAATTATCAGGTTCTAAATGTTTCAACGGCATAACGGAAGGATCGTCCAATTTACCGATGGTGATGTTGGATGAGTCGACGGCGCAAGGCATCTGCGTTGATGTGAGATGGTTTGATGGCGAGGACAGTGAAGGCTCAGGGGAGACCCCATCAGTCCGGCTGACGCTGTGAGTGATGTCTTTTATTCATCGTGGTTTGTTCATGAGTATGCCATAATTAGGGCGAGAGATTTTGTCTGCCCCGTTGCCGAGCCAGGAATACCGATGGATTCTGTAGCGTACAGTGCGCCGTCAGATCCCGGGCCAAGCTCACAGCCAAACGTGCCGCTATCCGCTCCCCCTGGTACGTCTTTTGTCCTAAATCCCTATGGAAATGGTTGTGGGATACCCGGTCCACCGCTGCCTATGGTCCTGCCTCATGACGACTATGACGGAATGGATCTGGAATACATAGACGAACGTGCGCCGCAGGGAGGAGCGGTCGCTACTTTCTCTGTCCCACCTGTCAATATGTCGCCCGTTTTTCTCACTCCCATCGTACCGTATGCACCCCCGGTACAAGCAGCAACGACATACCAAGTGCAAGGTTTCTCACAGGCGCCGACGTATCATCCAGCAATCCGGTTCGGCCAATATAATCCTATTACCCTTTCCACGCCTTCCACGATCTCGATTCCTTCACTGCCAATTCAGCATCTTCTTCCTTTCCAGCAAGATCGAATTCCTTTTCCGGATACCGCCCCTGTTCCGATTCCAATACCAGCGTTGCGAATACCATTCTATGACGAAAAACCTTCACCTCCAACCCCGCCCGAGTTCAAATCCGAACTCGACACAATCATTCCTCCCAGCCCTCCTCCAGAAGTTGAAATCCTGACATCTTCATGGAAGCTTTCTTTACCGCTCATCCTGATTGGTTCACACGAGACGTTTAAACGGCATTTCTGGGGACCACTCGCGCTCCCCCCTCACTCGAATGGTCCGGGCGACAGTCCAGAGAAGGTCGGACTAGCAGCGGAACACGCGTATGTCTTTTTGGGATTTTTCAGAGTTGTCAAGATGGGTCAACGAAGGGTCACTCTTTCGGACGAGGAAAGAATTGATCTCAGGCCGGGGAAGGTAGCTGGACGTGTAGAGTGGACGTTCGATGTTGAATGGGTCCCTAGCTATCACGGGTCGAAGGGTAGTGAAGAGTTGAGTCGTCCGTGGTGGGCGCCTGACTTTGTCTTCGGCAGACCTGTGGGAAGGGAAAGAGGAAGCAAAAAAGGGTTCACCTGGTTGGAGAAACACGCGCAAGCAAGGTTGAATCTGCTCCCTATGCAGTTGGTGGATGGACAAGAGGCTGGATCGTCGGACGAAGCAATGCCGAAAGGTTGGCTCTGTAAAGCGTGCGGAAAGCTGAATCAGAAGGTGATGATGAGGCATCGATGGTGTGGGAGTAGAGTGTGTCGGGTAAGTCTTTCATTTATTAATTTTTGGGTCGGTTCAGACGTGTGTATTTGTTCCGTGCAGGACAACCCGTTGAGCCGAGGGTACGCTGTCGATTTGTCCAGTGCACGCGATGCGAATCAGACGCCGTTGGCACTTCCGATCAATACGTGTAATCGGAGGACTGTGGATGCTAGCGTGGCAGATTGGGATGATGGGATGCGGACGTTGAAGTATCGACCCATGTCTATATCAGGTCGGTTTGGAAATGCGGGGGAAAGGGGCGGTATACTCCAGCACGTGTTTACGTGCAATTTGGTTGACTTGCAGACAGAGGCAACGCTGCTGTTTGAAAGCATCCAAAGTGAAGTGTGTTTGATGAAGAGCACTGGGGATTCAGGTTCGTTTTTACGCTCCTCAGATTGAGCGTGTTGTTCAAAACTAGTTACAGGCCCGCTCTTCAAATCTCACGTCTCTAATTCGTATGCAAACAAAAGAGACAGATATGCGTTTTCGTGTTTGAGCTGGAGTGAGGCTCCACAAGCTGTGAAGGATGCGAAAGATCTGATGACATTTATGGGCAAGTACGGAGAGGAGGAGGCGCTGGATATCGACCATTTGACAATTATTGGATGGGTGTCGAGTGGGACGCGAAAGGTCGGTCGTCCAACGTCCGCGTCGTCAAATTTGACATTGTCGAACAGACACCTATGGTTCTGGCAGCGAGAGAACACACCGTCGCTATGCTGTGTTTAGGAAATGACGTGGTTCTGACCATCGTGCCCAGGTGGGAAGTGTCAGCTCCCGTGCCTTGGTCGCCTCAGGTGCAGCAGTCGTCGCACTTGTCGTACCCACCATTTGTGCCACATGCGGAGATGGTGAATCCTACTACTCTTCCGCCAAGTATGCCTGTACTGCCGCGCGTCGCAAACTTTACCCCTCCCAAGATCCGGAGCACGTCGGGGAGAACACCAAGGGCAATTAAGCCACCGAATCAGATGCAACTTGTTGATGTGGCTGCTGCGTCGGCTATCGAGAACCACGTGCAGCAAGTGGACGCTATCAGCGAGAACCCCCCGAGCGGTGTCGTTCCCGCTCAGATTACTAGTGGGAACAGCAGGTCCAAGCCCGCGTCTAAGGTTAAGCCCAAGCCTACGCAGGCGTCAGAATCGATGAGCGTGACGCTCGTTCATGGAGATATGCTGCTGTTCTCTGGATGTGATTTTGAGGTATGTTCTTGTAAATTTCTGTTGAGCGTTGTGAATATCTGATTTTTTTCCGGGTGTGCAGTACTCTATCAAACGCATGGGAACGTCTATACGTGAGTTTTTTGTTTTGTTTTGTTTTTTTCTTGATTCAGTGATGGCATGACGACATCAACAGTTGTCATTGGAAGCAAGGAAGACTCGAGAGCAAGCATCTAGGACGAGGAGGAGGTATATATAGGTTCATGCATCCACCGCATATTTGTATATACATTAATAGTATACCTGCTTGTTATATATACCACTCTTGACCTTCCGGGGTTTCAGACTGTTCTCACCGGGCCGCATATTCCCCGTCTGGCCCGCTGGTCTTTTTTTGAACTTCTCACTTACCCACATTGACACGGCCTCCTCGTCCGAGCGCTTCCAACTGCGTTATGGCACCAAGGGACGACGATAACGCGGATTCCGAGTCGGAGCAACACTGGGGACGAGGTAATGTGTTTCTTTTTCTCTCTCGAGTTGGGTTTAATTAATTAGTAACCGCTCTTTTTTCTTCTTGCTGACTCTCTGTCCGTCTTTGACGCGCGCGTATACGTTCCGTGTTTCGTGCACGTCCAGTTTTGATTGCAGGCGGGACGGACTGGTGAGTTTTTTTTCTCCATCTCGAGCCATGGCAGTGATGTTGAACATCAACGTACTCTTAGGCCTAAACTTGGACGTAAAGAACGAGGAGGAAAGGCTGCAGTTGAAGACGTTGAAACGTGCGTTTATACTTTTACTACTACGTCTACTCGCTGCTGACTTGTATCTCAACCATGTTCTCTTATTCGGTCGCGCTCTTTGAACACGCCAAGCAGTAACCCTGACCTTCTTGAACCCCATATCCTGCGTTCACTACTCAACGTCAGAATCAAATCCATCCACACTTCCTGTGCGGGGTGCCATTTTGTCTGTATCGACGTGGACGGACAGGCCTGGCTTTTTGGACGGAACGGGTCTTCCTGTCTCGGCGTTCCTTCACCGTCCAACTCTGCGCATTCTGGAGCAGGTGGTAACCCAACCAATACCACTGAGTATATCTCCGAAAACGCGCCTAGAAAAGTCCATGCTGTACATGATCTAGGAGCACCAAAAGGGACGAAGATCATCCATGCTGCGTGTGGGAGGAATCATACGCTGTTAGTGGGGAGTGATGGAAGTGTATGGAGTGCTGGTGTGAATTCATATGGACAGGTGGGTGAAAAACGAACCGTTGAGGATATGACTGACATTTTTTTTGGCGAGCAGTGCGGTCATTCGGTGTGCACGGAGGTTCCGGCGTTCAAGCTCGTAACGGGCATATCGCACAATGGGAGTAAAGAGAAACCTGTCATGGTTTCGGCGGGAGTCAGCTTTTCGGTGGTGCTCACCGAGTCTGGTAGAGGTATGTGGAATATGCGCATATATTTCGTGTCTAATGGTTTGTCTTGTCAGTTTTCACGTTCGGGAGCGCCGAAAAAGGACAGCTGGGAAATGGTACGACGGGAGAACGGATAACGACGGGAAACAAGACGGCGTATGATATTGACCCTAATCCTAGTGAGCTCTTTTCTCCGTTATACTGACTATCGGTAATGGCTTGTAGTTTACGTCAAAGAACTGGATGGAAAGCATGTCGTACAAATTGCGTCAGGTCCGCAGCACAGTTTGGCAGTAGACGATACTGGGTGCGTATAGCCAAGTTGTTTTCTCCGACAACTGATACTAACTCCTTTTTCGGCTGACTAGTGTGGTATACGTGTGGGGATACAACGGGTACTGTCGTTTAGGCTTGGGTAACCAAGTTGACGCATTAAAACCCAAGGTGGTGCCACAGGTTCGTTTCCCCCCCCTTCTCATGTTTTATTTGGTCTAATCAGAGGCGATAGTTTGCTGGTCCTAATGAAGCCCAGATGGGCTCTCAAGTTATTGCTGGTCTGACAAATAGCGTCGTGATCGATAAGCAAGGGATGTATTGGATGGCAGGAAAGGTAAAAACACTACGGGTCTGCGTGGCATTTGAGTCTGACTGATCAAAATCTTCATGTCTAGTGGAAGAATAGTGGAGAAGGTACGCGTTTCTTACTGTTCTCTTCTCGCGAGGTATTGATTAATGTGTTAGGATCTGCTGGATCGCCGTATTCGACGTTCAGGTTCATGCAAGACATTATGTATGCGCGCGTTTTTTTCATGTTTGAAGGGTTGGAACGACTGACGTGCGCTGTTTTGTGCAGGGGATGCAAGATGAGTCTAGCGCGTTGCGGTGGCGTAACGCATTGGGCGGTTACACCTGACGATGACGGTCCAATGACGGTTTGTTGGGGCCAGAACGCGTCAAACGGTGAGTTTGCTATCCAACCTCCTCTTGGTAAACAACTGTGTACTGATGTACTGTCAGGTGAACTAGGCCTGGGACCAGATGAACCAAAGAGCGCCACGAAGCCAACGAGAAACGTGCCTCTGAGTGAGCTAGATGTGATTGATATCGCGGCTGGCCAGAATACGACGTTGTTTCTTGTACGCCCGAGTGAGAAATTTGCAGATATGCCTCGACATCCTGACCTGGATGCGTCTGAGGTTTGTGTCGGGTGTGAGAAGGATTATGGGGATCCGTTGACATGCGACAAGGTACGTGGGTGTGTGATTCGTGTTGGAACGGAAGCAATGGTTACTAAGGAGACCGATTAGTGTGATACCCCGTTGCACTTGGAATGTCTTGATCCACCATTGGACGCAGTACCTGACGGGGAGTGGTTCTGTCCTGATTGTGAAGACAGTCCAGGAGCACCTGTAGGGCCGGATGCTCCGCCACGAAAGAAGAGGAAGACAAAGTCGGCAGGTGGAGGCACGAAACGTGGAAGAGAAGAAGATCCGGATGGTGGTGGCGGTGGTGCCCGTGCTCCAGGTGGGAAGGGAAATCACCGTAAGCAGCTCTTTCTTTCCAGATGCTAAGACTGTTGACGAAAGGATCTGTAGCGATGAAGAAGAAACGGGAATGAGGGTGAGGAGAACGAGATCTGAACGATAGGATACCCCAGTTTTTTCTTGGAAAAAAGCGTATTTACATGTTAAGATATGGTTATATATGTTGTCTTTTTTGAATATACTTTGTAGTTGGTCTAGACATATAAGTGTTGCACTGTGCGTCTGCTTAGCAAGAGAATATAATAGGCAACTCACTTTAGACATTTAACCTTTGCCAGCTTGACTGCTGACACCCACGTCCAGGTTATTCGAGTTGTCTGCGGCCACGTCAGGTGCGTTATTGCTGTACCAAAGCTTTGGTAATCCCCTATTCCCAAGCACTCGGACGTTTTCGGCTCTAGTACACATTATTAGACAACCCTAGACAGCCAGGGCGAGACAACTAGAAAGACCCCTACGGTGAACAGGACACAAGGCACTGGGAAAAGGAAAAGAAACCGCACGCATATTCTCGCGAGACACATGGCACCCGGTGTAGGCAGTTATCGTCAGGGTCATTGGGGACCGCTCAAATCGTTACTGGCGCTGTCGCCCATCTTGATAGCTGTGCCGTTGCTCGCTGTCTGGCAGCATAATGGTAAGTAACAACGTTTATGTGCAATGGGCGCCATTACTGACTTTGCTCGTCTTCAGATCTTCCAACACCATTGACAGAGCTGTAAGTTACCCAACTTTCCACGGTTCAGGACTCACAATCCCTTTGGCAGCGTCGACCCGCGAACAAACCTTCCCCAGATATCAGAAGCTAGGATTCTAGACATTGCGCGGTACCTTTCGGAAGATATTGGGTACAGGACTGTGGGAACGTACGAGCATGCGTTGGCGGATGGCTGGTTACATGGACAGGTATTAGAGTTTCAGAAGGAATGTCAGAAGGCTGCGGAAGCTGCTGCTGGGATGGGCGTAGGGGGTAGTGGAGGGAGAAAGTTAGAGTGCGAGGTATGGAGGCAACAAGGTAGTGGGAGCCACCGGTGAGTTCCCAACGTCGGACGTACGGACGATCTTCTCCTGCGTCTTTTGAACTGATCCGTGTCCCCTTGCAGGTTTGACATGATGGGCAAGAGGGTTTACAAGACCTACGTCAATCTGACCAACATCATCGTTCGGATATCCAACGGCACTCCAAAGGGAAAGCAGAACGCGATACTCGTCAATGCTCATTTGGACAGTACACTCCCTAGTCCTGGTGCGGCTGACGATGCGTTATGTGTGGGTGTGATGATGGATGTGATGCGGGTGTTGGTTGGGACGCCAGGATGGTCGCCTGAGCATGCTATTATCTTCTGTCAGTCCCCGTCGACGTTGACGAAAACCATGCTACTCTCTCTCAACGGGCAACGGCTGATCTCGCTTCTCTTTCCCCAGTGTTCAATAATGCGGAAGAAAGTCTGCAAGACGGTTCTCATTTATACTCAACGCAGCATCCCACCGCGCCGACGTGTGTTATCTTTTGCTTATTCCCTTTATAAAAATTTGACGATTTGACGTTTGTCAAAGTGTGCGGACGGTTATCAACCTAGAAGCAGCAGGCACCTCTGGCCGTGAACTTCTCTTCCAAGCAACGTCGGAGCAGATGGTTCAAGCTTATGCGCATGTTCCAAGACCGTACGGCACCATCCTAGCCAACGATATCTTCCGTTCCGGATTTATCCTTTCAGAGTACGTCCACAGTCATTCTTGAGTAGGCAGAAACTCATCATATTTCTAGTACCGATTTTAGACAATTCGAATATTATCTGAACGTTACGGGCCTGGACGTGCGTCCTTTTCTCCTCGTTTCAGGCTTTTGGACTGACGTGGTCGATCGCATAGATGGCTTTTATTGGCAACAGCTATTTATACCATATGCGCAAGGTTGGCCTACCTTCGTTACATTGATCGCACACAGCATAATCGCTAATACTGTTTTAGGATACTGTCGAAAACATAGGAAAAGGTGCTGGCCAGGTAAGTCAATTTTGTCTACGCCACCTCCGTCCATCACATCTGAGTTTCGAATAGCATATGGGCGAAAACGTACTGGCACTCGTCAAATACCTCTCCTCCATCGTGTCTCCTTTACCCACTCTCGCAGAAGGCTATACCCCTCCCTCAACCGTCTTCTTCTCTCATATCCGAAGCTTTGTCCTCTTTTCCTTCACCACAGCTAAGATCATGTATTCTTCTCTGTTTGTTGCGTCTTTGATCATGATCCGCCTCCAAAAGAACGGTCAAGGATTGTGGAAAGAACAGTTAAGAGGCGTCTTGGCGGTGATGAGTGCACACGTTGGTGGCGTAGTTGTCCCAAATATAGTCGCGTTGGTCATGACAAAGGTATTGGGAAAAGGCATGAGCTGGTTCTCGAATGAGTATTCGGCGATAGCGCTTTACGGCTTTCCGATGTTGTTGGGTGAGTTGTACCTCTTCTGTTTCGACACGGTTTAAGGAAATCTAACAACACTTGTGATTCCAGGCGTCCTTTTCTCGCAATATATATTCGGACCCGTCCCCGAGCACACGATTTTAACCTCCCTTCTTCTAGTCGATTCTGCTTCTGCTTTCGTGCTTCAATCTGTCGGCATAGGTTCCGCTGTGTTCTTCTTCATACTAGCCCTCCCATTATTCGTGGCGCTATCGTTGAACCCAATATTCGCGTGGGGAAAAGGTCGGATATCGTTGATGACCTATGCCATTGGTTATCCGCTTCCGATGTTGACAACAATGATGTTGATGCTACCGGTTACAGAGTTCTTTGTACCCTTGGTATGTGCACGTTCATCGTCTTTATGATCATTCACGCTGAACTTGTGTCCATCCAGACTGGTCGAATTGGAGCTGAAGTGCCCGCTGATAATATCATCGCGACAATTGTTTCTGTACTTGGCCTAAAGACCGTCTCATTCGCTCTTCCGTTCGCTCACAGGTTTGGAAGAAAATCGTTGGGAAGAGCGGTCGCTCTGTTCAGTGTTTTCACCATCCTGGTCATGGCGATATTTGCAATGAGAGCACCTTTTGACGCGATGCATCAAAAGAGGTTATTTTTTATTCACTCGAAGAACGTGGGTGTTCCCTTCAGTACCGGGATTGAATGATGGATAACGGTGTGTTTAGATCACGTCACAAGAAAGATGTCTGCATATATCAGGTGCAGACAGCGCACCTGGGCTTGAAGACATTGTCAACGAAGTCTCACACAAATTCGTCAAGTCGGAGAAGCCTGCCTTGATTGAAATGAGCGACGACAATCCAGATTGGGCGTCATTATATCCGTTTTCTTCGGTATGCCATTTTGTTCTTCCTCCACCTATCCTCAACCAACGGCTTTGGTGGCAGTTTTTGACAGCGTACAAGATCCTGTTGCCGAGTTCCTCGCAAGATGTCTCATCTTGGACCGATAAATTTATCGTAACGGCAGAGAATGATATTCGACATGTAGAGAATGGAACGAGAAGCTTAACGATCAAAGTCTATCATCCTGGCTTGATATGGACAGGTTAGCACCATCAAAGACATTCGAGAAAAAACACGTTGACAAATTTTCATAGTCATCGCATTTGACGCACATGTGCTCAAATGGTCGCTAGACGATTTCCCACCGGATGAATACGCGCGACACCACATTAGAGAAGCTTCGTTTTATCAAATAGACACATGGACTGTCGACCTCGTCATCGACACCACCTCCAATCCTCGTGGTGGCGGACTGAGAATCGACTTTGTCGGGATAGAGGAGGAGGGTATGTGGCCTGGTAAACAAGGGGTTGCAGCGGAGAATCGAGGCGAGGCGTTGATGTTGTTTGAAAACCTGGATGGCTGGTTGGACGATAGATTGGGAGGCACGGCTGACGCGCTTCTGATGGGCACTGTGGCTGGCGTGGCGAATATCTAAAAGTGTAGAGGTTGGGGTTGTTGGCAACATCTTTTGCATTGTACAATCTTACATATGATTTTTGCGGACTACTGAGTCTAGAAAACATATATCAAACAGATAACGAAATTTTGTGGTCCTTTTTCTACTCGGAAAGTATCGCTGGTATTGGCCTCTTCTAACCATGATTCCCAGTGTCGAGTATATATCGTCTAGGATGATTTCTTGAGGAGGGGTTTGTGACTAGTCAGACTAGTCACGCGGCTATACTTCAGACTAAAGACTCACTATACGCGTGACTCGTGCCAGTCGTGGCTCATTATTGATCGCGATCGGGTGATTTGAATAGTTATGTGACACTCTCGAATTCGTGATGTTATTCCATATGTTTTTGGAAAGCATGATCCTATACCCTCGCAAGAAAACGCATTGGCTTGGGCTGCCAGCAGCGTTGGAATCAGCACTACCTGGATTTGGTGCAACCTTTGCCACGTATGATCCTGAACCCTGCCATCTGTATTTTGACTGTCCAGTGACTCCAGTTTCATTAGTCGTGAATCGCAAATAGTCTTGAGGATTGGAAGGCCGATCAAAGACTGCGATTCCACAGTCCGTACACTTGATGCAAGAGTTACGATACACAATGATCCGTTTGGGGCATCTCTGCGTCTAGTCAAAACTGTGTACCTGTACCAATTCTCCGCATGGCGAATCGCGAGTTCTTTGAAAGAGGCTTTATTTTTTGCTTCGAAACGAGTGGCACCCAAAGGGAGCTCTAGAATTCCTCCTTCAAGTCCCGAACAGGTGTACTTGACATCTCTGTCGAATAATTAAGACACTTCAAGAATCGAGAACTGAAACTGACGGTTCTCCTGTTCTCTTGACTCCATTGCTAAATAGGCAAGTCCGTGCTTGGAACTGTGTCCTGACTAGTATCTCTGAAGATCTTAGCATTTCGAAGTCGTCTGGGAGTTCAGCCGGGTTGGTGGAGATATCCGGCGGTGGACAGACGTTAAACAAACAGTCGAAACCCCCATCGTCCGTGATTAGTCCGACGTCGCCAACTCTGACACCCTCCTGGCTCTCCGGCTCTGGTTCGTATAACGGATATCCTTGATTACATTCCAACATAGAACGTATATACCGTTCCGAGGAGGATGATTGAGTCAAAGGGGAGACCGTCGGATTGAACGCATCTAATACAGACTGTACAGAATTATGGGATTCGTAAAAGGATACATTAGTTTGCTCACTAATGGTGCTGGAGCCATTATATCCTCAGGAATTTCGGTGACGGTTACCCTAGGCTCCAAGTGATCTCTTTGTTGTTGGGGGATGTTTCCGCTGCTAATGGAGTCGGTTTCACTTGGTTTCGGCACTGTTGTAAGGGTGTCGAAGAGGTTGGTAGTATCATTCCCTTCCGCTGTTTTCGATTGCGCCTGTATCGAAATGTCCGGATTACGTTCCTCTCTGGATCCCGGAATACGCTCCTGCAGAAATTGAGTCTCAGTTCTTCTAACCAGACGGCTGCTCTCATCGAGAACGTTGCTTGAATCAGAAATTCTAGTTCAGAGTTCAGACTGAGGTCCGGCTTCCCTAATCAACTGGGCACTACTTGCTTTTCTAACGAAATGCAGTCTGGAAGCGGCAAGCCAATGGTAATGTAAAAATTAAATTTGAACAAGGACTTTCTCGCTCACCATATTTGTCAACCGTACTTGTGTGTGATCGGGCAACATCAATCAATGTCGCGTTATTCAGTTTCGGGAAATTCTATCATTGATTTAATGATTACTAGTGCTAGCGATGAGGACAGAGGAACAAAGCATACGTCCCGCAATAAATTGCACCAGATATCATCATGTGTTAGCGCAACTTTGGCACCTGGGTTCTGGCAGTTTTCAACTTGTCATACTTGGATACAAAATGGAGCTCTACCTGATGCAGCAGTGCGGCATTGATGAGATCCGAGGGATGAATCTAACGTCAAAATAAATTACTAGAGTTCAATGAGAGTGGCACCGCGCACCAGAGATGAGTTGAAATTGGCATATAAGACAACCTCGTCTGACTCCGTCACAGTGGGATTCGTAGTCCAAGTCAACGGACTTTCCCTTGTTAGTTTTGAGATGGGGTCAGGCCCAGCGCCACCTCTAATGCGCTGAGCCCTCTGCCGAGTGAAAGTCGGACTGCTACTTCCTGCTTCGGGCGACGAAGAGGGCACCGCCGTGTGGGACCCATGAAGTTGATCTTTGCAGAGCTTATCGAATATGTCTTGACGAATCATGATCTTGTATCCTTGCACAAACACGCACTGATTTGGAGCATCTCCTTGGTTGGGGTTGGCAACTTTAGTATTGAATACATTCGAACCCTTCCAACAGTACTTTGAGAATCTCCAAAGCGAAAAAGGAAAGGATGTTTCGCTATCGAACGTCAAACCTTGCCCTGGTGCACAAGGCCGGCCAAAAACCGCAATACCCCATTGAGTGCATTTCGTGACAGAAGTGATGAGATATAGTGCTCCGTTCGAGATATCTCTGCCCCTGCTCATCGTATACTTGTACCACTCCACTCCATGGCGCGCAGCAAGGTTCTTCAACGGAAGCATATTTACCGCTTCATCTCGGACAGCACCTTCAGGAAGTTCGAGTATTGCTCCGTCTGACCCTTCGCATATGTATTCACCGGATCTACATAATAGATAAGATGCGATACATTCGAACCTTAGAAAAAAAGACTCACTTCGTTTTGGTGATGGGACTCTCGAAAAAGCAGGTGTTGTGCGGAAGTGGTTCCAGTTCAGTTGCTCCCGAATGATAGGGTGTTTCGAGAGAGAAACTATCTGGGAGGTTGGACGGATTGATTAAACCATTGCGTGGCGGACAAATATTGAACAAAAAATCAAAAGTGCCAGTCCCTCTAACAAATCCAACGTCTCCGACGTTGACACCGTTGCGCATATATTCTTTGTTCAAGAGCTCACTAAACGGTTTCGGGTTGTAGAGCGGATAGCCGCACAAAGACTTTAGCATCGATCGTGTATACCTGTCTGCAATGCTGGAAACAGGCTGGGAAACATCAAGCTTCCGAGAAGTCAGTTAGTACGAAGGTATCTCACCAATGAAAATGAGGACGGATCGGCTGGCACTATGTTGCTGATCTCAACAGGGTCGCCCTCTGAAATGGATGGTTGTGAAGTGTGATCAGTGGATACGGCTTGAGGTGGCGGGTCACTGCTATCCGCGACAATCGTATCGCTAACAGTGGATCGAGAACGGTCGTTCTTGATAACCTCCGCTACGAAAGATGGTACGATGTTTCTGAGGTGCACGATAGCGTCGTAGGGTTCTGCGAGATGGTAAGAGCCAGAACAGAAAGTATCGGAAGTTACGAACCTTGCACATTCAAGTTGTAGTTGTTCAGCTCGACGTTGAGCGTATCGCCAGTATTGTTGCTGAATTTATTTCTTTCTGCTTTCTCAATACTAGCGTTGTGTAACATCGAGGTTGAGGGCCCGGGATCAGACATGGCACGAGTCGTTCAGTGGCGGTGCAAGACAAGGTCCGCGGGGTATGTCAAGGACTCGGACTGATGATCTATCAGGAGCTTTCCGTGCGCCTCATTTCTCACCGGGACCACGTAAAGGTTCGGTGATGTGCTGTGCCAGGCAGTACTAGTACACTCCAAATTTAGCAAAAGGTCAAAGACGAGGTGCCTCACGTGATATAGATCCCTGTTGGCACGCCGCATGCGCTGCCCTTGCTTGGCGACTCGTACATTCCCGCAATCACTTCACCATCCTTTTCAGCCCACTCACCATCATCGATCCTCCAGCCTGCAGCGCGCTGCAGGGCAAAGCCGCCTTTCGGAATGCCAACAAGATGACGGCCAGTATCTGATGCTGCCGCATTCCCAAAAACCCACTCACATGTCTCAATCGCACACTGCATGGATTCCACGGAACCCAGCCGCCATAGCGCAGACCACAAGCAGTGTTTTGCGTTGCCTCTATTTCCTGATATGCTACACTAAGTTTGTGATTGTACTTAAGCAGCTACGAAATGTACCGCAGTTTGCCGAAGGTCGGTATTTCTTGCACCGTTGAATCCAACATAACCTAACATTGGATAAAGGACTTGTAATATCACTTCTCAGTACTTGGCTGTGCAACACAATATACAATTCGCGACAGGTGGATCCATAGTGCTATTCAGTGTCAAGGGAACATTTGATAGCCGACGGTATTTCTCCGTTTGATACAAGTTCAGTCATCATAAACGACGACTGCTTCACTCCTGACCGATCTTTTGAGCGGACTGCGCTGACAATTATTGAAAAGACACACCGTTTCTCTATCCCCTGGTGCCAAGTTAGTCACCATTATTCTTGAAGGAACGGTGAGCACGTACATTTTCTTTCCACGTAATATAGGCTTCGAGTTCCGTAAGGCCGAAAAGAATCACGGTCTCATAGTCGAATTTATAATATCGTTTTTCCGTGAGTGGGTTGTATTCTAAACTTGCGCTCTTCTTGATGTCAGTCACATCTGACCTTATGACACACGTGTCGTGGAAAGAGTCTTCGAACGTGAGACTTCGAGCAGTCAAAAACGACGGTATAATTACTTGGTTCTAGGTCAATCCATTCCGGAGGGCGTTCTGCCTCGCCTCGATAACACTTGAGACGCGTAGTTTTCTCCTTCAACTGAGAAAACTCATCAGGAGTGAACAGCGGCTGGTAAGGACGGCGGAACTGCGTTTCTTCAAAGACTGCAGTGCCCTTAGAGTTCGTGATGTTAGACTTTAGTGGATAAGTAGGAGTGCCGAGTGAAACTAGCCAACCTTTTTTAGTATGGTATCGAATCCGCTACGGATGTAATATTTTCCGTTCGCATACATGAACTTCGTGCTTTCACGACGAGCATGTTCAGGGTTCTTGGGGTCGAATAGACGAATGATTGTTTTCCCGTATGAATACCTGGACACCCGGGCAGATACGTAGCGGTCCAGGTAGTAAGAAACGGCACCATCAGCCACTGCCTTGTTTCTGCCAATTTTTGAATCAATCTGAGTAGCTCCATCATCGCTACATCACGTACAAGTGAGTAGTATCCACTCTCGTAATGCTGATGCCGCGGGTAAAGTGGGAGCTCAATTGGGAAAACAGATAATTTGATCTTGCAAAACCGCCGACAAGCAGTACCGTCTTCAAGCTGTGTGATTAGCTAATTCTGTATAAAGGTACAAATGTAACAGACCTTGATAATTATCGTTGACTTGGACCGCTGGCCGTCGATCAGTCGGATAATATCTTGTATAGCAGGTTCAAAAAAACTAGCTATTTGTGAACTAAGGATATTCATTTCGGCCACCACAGGACAGCTTTCATTTACCAGGAATAACTTACCCAACAACTGTAATGCTACCAGATCGTATTTGGAATTTCGGGTCGTTGTAATTCAAGCCGCCGAATTTGACATAGCACGGTAGGTTGGGACTATTGAACGTGCATTTGGTTATCCTGTCAAATGATCTAGCCATGGCCTCTATTTCATGGCTGGACCCATATTTCGAGTTTCGAAGTTTTTCTTTAAGATAAGGAGTTAGGAGTGAACGATGGTATACATTTTGCCCAGTCATTCGACTAATAGACTTACGTTCGAAATATTCTTTGGCACGACATGTGACAAAGATTGAGCCTTGGAAATGACCTGGTGTAATTGACTTGGTAAGTTATCTCAATGTATAATGTTTAGTCACGAACATTCAGATGGCGTAATCTCTTTGAATTTTCCCTTTATGGTTTGCGAATATGCACTGACGTCAATTGTCCCACCGCCACAATCAACCACGAGGATCCCATCACGTTCCTAGAAATTGGTTGGTATCAACTCCATGCTGAGGACAGAAGTGCAACATAAAACCGACGCTACGAAGGATTGGCTTCTTGTTCAGACAGAAATGAAGACTCGCTTCGCCTTCCGAGACAAACGAAATCCGTTCCAAGGCCTCTGACTTGTCCACCAAGCCAGCTGCGATAGCCGCCTTGCGCATTTGCGACTGTTGCTTTCCTTCCCATCCATTCGGATGACTGAGAACAAAATACGTGTTTTTTTCCACGGAATTCCATGACCAAGATTCTGATTCCATGATGTATTTCTTCGTAGATTGGAACAAATAGCCCAGAAAATCACCGAATACTTGAACAGGTGTCTTGTTCTTCGGAAATGAGCGGAGTTTCTGAAGCTCAAATTCTTGACTGGGCGCCAAGTGGGGCGGTCGCAAATGTAGTTTAAACCTTGAGTCGATCCAATTATTTAGGCATTTGATCCAAATGGAAGATCGGAAAGGCTCACCATTCTACCCTAATAACATCATCCATTGCAGCGAGTTCAGGATTCATTTCGGGATCGGTCCCAGCTCCAGCAGCGGCGACAGTCCCATCTTGCCTGTAACAGACAATGCTAGGGACTTTTGAATCACCTCGTGGTTCGCTTTGGCCAACAAACCTAACAACAAATTGGAGTTCTACGACAGACAAAGTTCAACGGACATACATACTGAGTGACGGGTTGGATTTGAGGCACCATCCCTGGATCAAGCAGTGCATATGACACCCCGCTGAACGTGGTCCCAACATCGATTGCGATAATTAGCTTCCTCTCCGTTCCGGAGTATGGTTGCCTTTGGTGGGTGGCCATATCTTTGGTTCAGGAATGAGAGCCGTAGTTATATGCACAGGACCCTCATTGCACAGAAATGATGCTGTGGAGGTCACGAGTACGCCTTCAATTAAAGAGACGGGCGTCTAGATAACGGTCCCCATTAGGCAGTATGGTACCGATGAGAAAAAGCACTGGTACGTTCTAGATGATGGTGAATCCGAATCCGAAATCGTCATCATGAAGATTCACGATCATCCACCATCGCGGCGTCGCATCAGTGCATATCAACATATAACACCC
>KN818274.1:98852-149090 GCA_000827485.1 Amanita muscaria Koide BX008 | reverse complement strand
TGTAGAATAGGCGATCTTATCTTTTGGGCTCCTTGTACTTTCACGCTATTACTAGTCGGATGGAAAGCCGCCTTACTTACTGCGTGGTATTCGTCATTTCTTATTCTTAGTTACTTCTTAGGCAGAGAGATCGCTCTAGAGCAGTCCAGACCCAGCACAGCTTAACTAGTCATGTTACGTCTAATGACTTACAGACTGCGCATTACCAGTAGTGACTCAATACTTAGACTGTGCTTTACTACAAGTGACTCCATAGGCTGCGCAGTGCTGCGCATTACTTACATTGACTCAGTAGCATAGCCTCACTAGATAGTATATAAGAACCACTGTACAGTAGGGGTATTCCCCATCTTTTGCAATCCCAAGCTTTACCCAATGCTACTCTCAGTTGCCTGCCTGCCTCCTAGTCCCTTAGACTTCGACCCAGTCACCCAACACTTAGACACCTGTTGACCTTGGACTATCATCCAACCCCAACACCTGTTGATTGTATTGTTCCTCAGTATATTGTGCCACTGCTCGATCCCTGAGTTGACCAGCGCCGTTACACAGATGTAACAGTTTCTTCAGGTCTTTGAGTTCTTGAATGTGGCTGGCTGTCTGAGCATTGAATTCAGGTCCACATATCAGTTGAACGCCATCACACTATCTGTCGCATACTGGTCAGTGATGTTTCAATTGATAAACAAAACACTCACTATTTTCGGACATTAAAAAGTTGTATTGACCATGATTTTGTGAGTGTTCAACACATTCAAAGCGAACTCAGTCAGGCTGCAAACTGGTGTGATGCGTGACTACATGAGTGACTTTTTTTTTTTTTTTTTTTTTTAAATTGCCTTTGTTTATTGTCATGGGTAAACTACAGCTACATACAACTAGGGAACCTAAAGGAGGGGTAAGGTGCAGGGTGCATGGCACAAGATTTGACTAATTAAGAGGCAGTTGTGTCCGTTTAGGGGGGGGGTTCAGTTACGAAGAATGCATTGACATGTTGACAAATGCGTGACTGTGATTGTGTGACCAGTCTTCGAGACTGGTTGTGTTTTCTTGCCATGATTCCCGATGGCTCGCCATGTGACTAGGATTTGTCTACCTCATCCTAGTTGTTGTGTTGTGTGGTGAGAGGTCAGCTCACTGCTGATGTGGAAGGTGACCAGTGACCAGTCTAGGGTCATGGGGTAGGGACAGAGCTTAAGTCAAGTGAACTTTTGCTGATGCCCTCTACCCCCCAAAAGGTCAAGGGTATACCCCTCTACCCCCCAAAAGGGTAAGGGTGAGGGGGGGTTTTGAAAATGCCTACCCCTACCCTCACCCCCCCAAGACCCTTGCCATTACCCCCAGGGTATGTCCAACCCTTGTCCAACCCTAATCATGGTATTGCCTCAACTTCAACTTTAATCGATAATGTAAATTTAGTGACTATATGATCATCTTCTGGTTGAAATCAATGAAATGTAAGACTGACTTGATTAGATGTCATGGTACATATATTATGATTCTCTCAGTTCTCTGAGTGTAATGGTGAACCCCATTGGATCTAAGGCCATGACATGTTATGCTTTTCTCCGGAAAACAAAGCTATGATATTTCCCCCTTTTTTGGTCTCAAAAATATCATTTCTAGCTAGATATTTCATGTCAAATGTATTATTTATCGGTCTGAACATCACTGTCAGCCTGTCAGATGTCATATTTTGTCACTTTTGTGCCGAAAACAAATCTTTTTTCTTAAGTCGCGGTAGCATCTAAACTAACAGTGTAAATGACGCTAGGAACAATCCTCCGTTCGTTACTGATTATCCGTCACACGAGACACCCCTTCGCTCAATGCAGCGGCAGCAGCGCAGAGGGAGTGGCAACCATTTGCAAAAGAAAAAAAAATCGGCACTTGCCGGAAACAAAAGCCGATTCTGGAACTCCCAACCCCTGGGAAATACTTTCTATATCTAATTGGCCGATCTGATCTCTGGAGCTGACCAAAAATGGAGGGAAGCGCAGGGCGAAGGGTGCGTGTCATGTGCACTTTCCCACATCTGAAATAACCGATCTTATGGATGAAGGTTCGTGCTTTTATAACAGTTGTTTTATATATCGAAATGGCTTTATAGCCTGGGGATGTGAGACGTTATGAATGCCTCGTCGAGAGGGCTTACTTCGACGCCTGTGAGTCCAAATACCTCTTACAAGGGCTTGGTGAGGGACGAAGCGTGAGGTGTCCAAATTAGTGAGGGGGAAGTGGTAGGGTAAGGAGATGATGGTGGTTAAAGGAAGAGAGAAGCTGGTCAGATTGGACTACATGAGTGACTGTAAAGCCGCGGCTTCATGGCCTGGCTTTGGCTTGTCAGAATACAGGCCAGGCCAAAGCCACCATGGAGCCATCATTTTGGCCCGGCCTGGCTTGGCCTATTGGGGGCCGGCTTTGGCTGGCTCACGGCTTGAGGCCGGGCCAAGCAGAGCACTAAGCTCGCAGATCTCTAATTCATCAGCAAAAGGTCGGACAACTTAGGCTAGCTTAGGCAGCTTAAACCGACATAGCTTAACCTGACTTAAACCAACTTAGGTCACTTAAACCCAACTTAGGCTACTTTTGTCTGACATCAGGTGGTCTAAGTTGGGTTTAAGTGGCCTAAGTTGGTTTAAGTTGGGTTAAGCTATGTCGGTTTAAGCTGCCTAAGCTGCCTAAGTTGGCCGACCTTTTCCTGATGTTGTACATCATATGCACTAGTATAGATTTGGAATTAACAACTCCCACAAAATTATCCAATACTAGTAGTAGTACCAACTACCAAGTCACCTTCCGTCGTCAATCCTCTTACATACCCAACTCCCTAGTCTGCGCCAGAATCCCCTCTACTTCGTCGAACCTCGGCTGAATCACACACTCGATCGTGGTTGGGACTCTAAAATCAGGAATAAGCTACAACTATCCTCGCGCCAGACCGTGACGAAGCTTGAAGAACCGACTCACATTAGATAACCGATGTTTGCATATGCCAATTTGTCCGGAACGTCGGGCTTTCCGGTGTTCGCGTCTATGGCGGGCGAAATGGATGTTGCCCAGAGGATGCATGCGAAGTTGATGAAGAGGGCGTCGTTGGCGACATGGCGGCCAAGGCAGATTCTGTGAGACGCGGATGGTGAATGCTTCGAAGGTTTAAACCAAGGAGGCTTTACCTAGAACCGAACCCCTAGAGCAAAATGTGGTTTTAAGATGTGGAACACAGGGTGGAAAGGGACGGTGAGCGTACATAGGAGACATGTCCTGGTACAGCGGTCGAAAAGGAATACTTTGAGCGGAAGGAAGGAATGAGGGTGAGGAAACGTAGACAAACCTTCTGCATTTTCGTAGGATTCAGGCTATGAGAATTATGCAGATCGTGTCGAAAAATGAGGGAACCCACCGTCCTTCGTGGCTGGGATGGCAGGCAACAGTCCACCATCCTTATCTATGAAACGATCAGGATTGAAGTGATCCGCATCTGTACCCTGGAAAAAAGCATGAGCGAGGTGGAAGAATGGGAACAAAGAGCTAAGAAAAACATACATAGATGGCTGGATCGTGATTTAATGACCTGTGTGGAAGGTTGGGTACTGCATTATCATATTACGAAGCACAAAGTACCAAACGTTCGGGAAGCATATCGTCCCTTTTGGGATGAAATACCCCTGATACCAATCATCCTAACCACAGATCAGCCTCTAGTTTACCAAAGCAGTCGACTACTAACCTTCGTCGTGTAACGGCGTGCACCTAGGGGGGTACGCCAGTGAGCGTGTGCTGTCTTTATTGGCATGCAGGAAGGAGACCTACCGACAGGTATGCTCGGCCGCCACCTGAGCACCTCTCGTATAGTTGCCCGCAGATACGGAAGCTTCTCCAGATCCTCAAACGTGGGCATTCTCGACCGTCCAATAACGGCATCAAGTTCTGCTTGGCACTTTCTCTGCTTATCGGGATAGGCGATCATGGCGTAAAAGAACCAAGACAATGTCAGGGTATTCTATTAATCAGGAGATGAGCAATGAGTAGGTGAACGCGTGCAGTTGGCTGAGTTGGGGTACTCACGGTTGGCGCGCCGACCGAGCTTGGTAAAAGAGTCGATCAGGATGGATCGCCGGAAGATCGGAGAAAATGGCACATACGACATCATTCCGCAGAGCCAGGCCGTTTCGAGGTTGGTTAAACCATATTTTTCCTTTTCCCGGATTAAACCTCCTGCCATGCTGGGCCGCTCGTCGCCTGCATCCTGCCAAAGACCCAATTCGACTCAGGGCAGTCGAGAGGGAGATAAGTTGAAACGTACGACACGCTTCGCGACTTCTTCCAACAGCCCTTCAGATAGCTCCGAGAAAAAAGTGAAGCCTCGCTGGGCCCGCCTTTTCCAACCGGCCAACCATGAGGGAACATATTGCATCAACGGGAAAAATTCGACTGGTGTAAAAACAGGAGTGACTGCTCTGTTAACGAGAGTGGAGAAGTCAGCCGTTTTGAGGTATACAGGTCCCCCCATGGAGGGTTGATCATAGACAATGGATTGGATTGAAGCATCTGCAGACCTGCGTTATTGGGTAAGGTATGATATAGCCCATAAATGCAGTAAAGATACTTCAGGAGCTGGCTGCGCCTTCCACTGGAACTCTGAAGAAGATTGTGGGTGAGTGTCAGAGCTTCCTTGAAGTGAGTGTCGCGATAGTTGGGGGCGACTCCCTTGTGCATAAATGCATGACCTGCCCGTCGGAGCTTGAGCCAACTTTGAGCGAGCGTAGGTTAATAAACACGTCTCTGGAGAGAAATGACGTACGTAGGGCCATGATTTGCGAATGGGAGATATAGACCACGGGTCAGGTAGTCGGCCACTAATGTAAAGGGATCAGTCAATTGATACACTCTAGGGGCGTGGTGGATTCCTCACCGATGCTCCGCGGCCTATCACTGTAGACTCCCGCACGGCGATCGAGCAGATCTGTTGCCGCGGTGTGGGTGTTGGTAATAAGCAAAGGTTGACCCACGATATTTAGATACACCAAGGAACCTAAGACCCCACAGGATTGAGCTATATGAATCTCAAGCGTAGTGGAGGAACTTGCCGTATTGCTCCTTGAATGCTGAAAACTCGATCCAAGGGCGCGCCGATAACTGGAAGAGATTTCCGAAGATAGGTATTCCCTTGGGCCCAGGCGGATATTTGTGGTTAGCGCGTAAGCGTGCAGCCCAAGCAACGAAGAGGGCGGGTATGAAGACTGCTGCAAGCAGTTGATAGTAAAACCGATACTCTGATTGTAGCGTCATGATAACCAACAACGAACTAACATTCACCTTATTAACATTTGTGTGCCGAGGACCCCGAATGTCATCTAGCTCAGCTGCCATCGAATTCAATTCTGGATACACCTCATTATTGCCGTATGAAAGTCAGTTGATCAATAAATCTAGGAAGACGGGAAGTTGCGAATGTCTGTCGTCTTCTCGAAGACTGAGTATTTCTCCATCTAGAACAAGGGATACATAGTTGTGTGGCGAAAAGAAGAGTGGGTGTAATGCTCTATTTCTGCAAGTCACTTTCCCATCAGATCAGATCAGCTTATTTAAAGCCACATGCAGTGAGTCCGGCGAGCCCTCGACTACCTTATGACTATCATAGCGCCTTCATCGATAGCTATATTTACTTAAGCATCCTTTTAATTGGGGACATCTGGATACTTGAGTCTGAGAAGGAGCGTCTACCTTATCGCTCCCTCATCTATGTATGTAGGTCCAGTCACATCGCCTTCATCGATAAGAATCCTTTTCTGATTGGATGCGTAAATGTTATCACTCTAAAGTTATCATGGCTGAAACTCATAGGTTCCCTGACGTAAAACAGCGTCAAACTCCAGCGTAGCCAACGTTTTCCCCGTTTCGTCCGTGAGCGAACATTCGACTCTGTCTCCTGGTGTGACAGATCCTACTCCTGAAGGTGTGCCCGTGAGAACCAGGTCGCCTTCTTCGAGAGTCATAATAGACGACACATGTTCGATAAGTCTTGGAATGCGGAACAGCATGTCAGAAGTTGAGCCGTTTTGTTTGATCTCGTTGTTGATTTTGAGGCTTAGACGGAGGTTGTGGGGGTCCGGTATGAGGTGTTTTGGAATGAATGTTTGACTAGAGCGATTAGATGAGATGGCAGATTGGAGGAGAGACAAAAGTATGCCATACACACACCTGATTGGAGTGAACCCGTCAAATCCTTTTGCAGCCGACCAAGGTAAACCTTGTTTCTTGACTTGATCCTGGAGGTTTCGAGCAGTCATGTCCACTGCGAGTGTATACCCAGCGATATAGTCCTCTGCGTTTGCTTGGGATATGTCTCGTCCTGTTTTGCCGATGATGAAGCCTAGTTCAACTGTGTGCATGCGTCAGCAAGACTGTGAATCTTGAGAAACAGGAGGTACGGGGGGAAAATACGTACCCTCATAATGAGCCACAATTCCCCTTGGAATTTCAAGTTTTCCGCCAGAGAGAAGGTAGCTTGTGGTTGGTTTGAGGAAGAAGAAAGGTTCTTTTGGGACGGGGTTGTTGAGCTCTTTGGCGACGTCAGCGTAGTTCCGGCCTATACCAATGATCTGTCGCAGCCATTAATAAGACAAAGAGCAAGTAGAAAAAGAGGCAAACTTTTTTCCCTGAATAGATGAAGTTTTGCGCTATGGATGATGCCATCCCACTGAACGACGAGATGGGTAATCGACCAAGTCCAAATCCAGTGAGTGCGATACGAACTCGATCATCTTATACCGAAGTGCTAAGTGCTTCGAGATGAATTCGGGAAAGTGACGGACATTGCCGTGATTGAACCTTATCTCATAGATCGCCTCGCTGTTGCTCCGCGCCACCTGGCCTCGGCACCGGCTCAGTCCAGCTTCTGGGATTACTTTTCGGTTTTCCGCGGTCCCACGCTCACTTCCCCACTAGGATCAAACCCAGTCAGCTATGTAAATCAGAGAAGACTCTTCTCCCCCTCATATTCTCACGAAGCTGTAGAACAGCCAACGCCAAGATAAGGATGATATGTAGCTTGGAAGAAAAGTAAGATAGAAACGTGGGCGCACTCTTCCGATGGAAAACGTCAGTTATCACCACCAAACACCACCTTTCATCAAGTTTCTCCCCGTCCTCAAAACTTTTGCGCTCTTGACATGTCCATCGTCACTCATCTCCGCACCAACACCTACTATTCCAGTTGGATGTTTCATCCTCACCATTCCATCTCCATCTTCCTCACGAATTTGTGCTCGGCCCTCCCGTGATTTACGAACCACATCCCAAACTAAACTCCCCTCTACCTGGGCTGCAACGCCCAAACACAAGCCTACAGTCGTTGGAACAGCCCTGTGCAACACGCCCATGGAAAGTGCGTGTACGATGACATCTACACCGTCTACGGCGTCTTGTGGAGAGGATGAAATGTCGACAAGTGCTATTTTAGGTTGAGCCTGTGCTTTCGGGTCCAATTCCATCAATCGAGCCCCTTGTTGGCGGATGGATTCTAATACGGAGTCGACTTGGTCGTCCGTTGTGCGCGAGTAGAGGTAAGGTCCCAGTGTGGGGAGGATGGATAAGAGCTGGGATGTGCGAACGAACACGGTCGGATTCGTAGCGTCGACAAGCGATACATCGACGTTGTGTAGCGAGGTACCATCAATGGTGACAGAAACTGAGTTTGTAGGCGATCCGGAAGGTAAGAGTTTACCAGTTCGAGCACCGGATGGATCGATGAATTCCATAACGATTTTGGAGGCTTTACCCGATACACTTCCGATAGACATCTCGGGTTTGTTCAAATCTGAGAAGATACGTCCATCAGAAGCTGTGGTGATAGGAAAAGTAGTATCGATGATCTTTTGAGTGTTGGTGTTGAACGACCTGATAGTAACAAGGCCATTATCACTCTTAACAGTACATATGCCCTCGTCGAGCGCAAAAGCGCCGACGACAGCAGACAAATCGCCACAATTCCCAGAAAAATCTATCGTCTCGTCTTGAACGCTAATTTGAGCGAACGTGTATTCTACTTGAACTCCCAATTCTGGGCGCTTCTGAAGCTCGGCATTTGGTTCAGATACGACGCAGATCTTGGACAAGCTGGATATTCCGCCTCCCATTCCGTTTAGCTGACGGTTGTATTGATCGGGAGAGCCCATTATTCCGAGGAAGATTGGACCCCATTGGGAGGATGAGGAAGGGAGGTGGGTGCGGTTCAGGAATATGCCTTTGGATGCTCCCCCGCGGAGGAAGGTTGCGGGTATGGGGTTGGGAATTTGTCCGATGAGGCGGGAGACGGTTGGGTGGAAAGACATCGCTAACCGTTGCCGACCAGGACCTTTCACGGTGTTTTTGATTTCGATATTTCGAGTTGGGGTCCATGTTGTCCATGATTTGTATACTTAGGGGCCAGGGGTAGACAATGTTCCCAGGCGATTACGATCCGAATCTGAATAGATTGTGATGATCGTGATTAGATGAGGCTCATATTCCTTCGCCTCCTGCCTTTGATTTAAGAACAGTAACGAAGGCGGCCGTTAAGTTTAGCTAAGGTAATGATGAAACACCTGCCGTAGTTATTGTCAGCAACTGCGGTCATTGAATGCGGCCGCAATAAGTACGTACAGTTTCCCAAGAATCCTTGGCGTTGGACGAAAAAAAATGGAAGCCAGTGCATACCGTTTCTTGAACTCGAACTCAGCGCGGTTCTTTTGACCGGTATCGGCCTTTGATTTCTTGGATTTGTCTTTGAAAAAACTAGACATTGGTTGTACGAGAGCACTGATGAGAGACTTTGTAAGAATCGGATCCATCCCAGCTGGGCGTCGTATATGTATATTGGCATAACCAACAGGGCGTCCAGCGAAAGTCAGGGTTCCTTCCCGTAGGCCCAGGCGTTCGATGCCCTCCGGCAGACCATCGATGATGTCATCCGCTCCGCCCAGAGGTGCTGCCTTCAGAATTGCTTGGTCGTCATCCGCATAATTAGAGTCACCTAATGCAATATTGTCTCCAATCTTGAACCGACTGTCAGTACACATTTTGCAAAAGGTAAGAAGGACACAGTGATATAAAATCCTGAAAAAGAACGGACATGGACCGACTCAGATCATCAAGACGCAGCGCTTTGATGTCCACCCCATCGACGAGGATTGGTCCCTCTGACACGTCATAAAGCCGAGATATTAGCTTCAAACTGTGCTCTTCCCTGAACCATTGGAGCCCACTAGGACCTTTTGGATATCCAGCATGAGAGTTCACAGAAAAGGACTTACGCAAAGCTGGCTTGAAGGGCTTAGGACATTATGCAATGCATAAATGCCTGTGTCTGGATATCTAAATGAGACTTTTCTGTTCTCAATTGTCTTCGGGAAATGGCATGTTTCCGTTCGCGACCATGTTTAGGAGCTCGGTGATCTCGTATAACTTTCTGATGCAATCTATTCACCAATGAGTCACTGTGATCGATAAGAGTGAGGACTGTATGAGAAAGCTAGTAGTAGTCTGCGTTATCAGGTTCAAAGAAGCCAGCGAAGCTGCGACACAGGAATTGAAGCAGGGTGGAAACTTGATTTTAAGAGATAAACGAATCAAGAATAGTGGATGTTTATACAGAACTTGCGGTGACTCTCGAAGTGGGTCCAGAAGAAAGGCGTTTTAACACTGAGAGTTTTGCCCGTTCTTCGGACATTCAGGACCCTGCACGATCTGCAATGCCTTGCGAACAAGTTGAGTTGTAATGCCGACTACCTGAGTGGAGCTGCTTACGGGTCAACATATATTTCCACATTCCACCAGTACGATTTCTTTGCGATGTGTTGCATCATCCACTGCTCGCTTGAGACCCTCGGTGCTGATATAGTCAGAGTCTTTGGTCCTTGCAACCCATACTAAATTCGAGAAAATCAATCATATGAACTTGGACAAGAATGGACATACCACTAGCGTTACTGACATAATATTTGTGCGGCGTCCGGTGCAGTATAAAATGAGCAAAAGTTATGCTTGCGAGCAAGTAACCGTCACGCTGATGCCCGAGAACGGAGGCAAGAATAACAAACTCTGAGATCTGTCAGTGCTTTGAAGCAGGTACTTGATATAGCTGTTACAGTATCCCATGGAATACTAGATTTTGTACTTCTAGACTGCTGCTACACAGCTGTGTCTTCGAATGTCGACAGGTCTAACTGCATGGAAGTAGTGTTTGCTATAGAATCGTTTCATGCGTTTGTTTAACGGCTCATCTATAAGTTTGAGGAAGGCCGTCAGCAAACGACTATATATTGAACACAGTAACCGCTCGGCAGTAGTGTCAAGAAGAAAATGTTTGTCGACGACGCTTCGTTCGGACAGAGCTGTTTGAATCTGCAATGATTTGCAGTGATTTTTTTATAATTCCAGTCACGATTTCTAGTACGATTGTCAACCGTTGTCCCAAGTACCTGATGGATGTTAGAAAGAGGCTTCTTCAAGATGAAGATGCAGAGCTCAACCATAATTGCACTGCGGGCAAAAGTGAGAGGAGAAGCCTCACTAAGAAAGAACCAAGCATATCGGGAACAAAATTTTGATCATTCGCAACAAATAAGGCCGAGCCTGAACCAATTCAAGGCATGATCGCGTCCGTGATTTAGTCCATTGTTGCAAATTAAAATAGGTTGTGTGCTTATTCCCATACATACGCCGAGTCGAGTGTGTTTTATGCCTCCAGGGTCATCTGAGGGAGTGTTTTGATCTCGAGGTCAGGTTCATACGCGCCGTGGATTCATGGAATTCACACGATTCGTATGCTACCCAACAACATCAATGACGCCAGCGCAGATGCCGACGCCGACTCACCCATTCGAGTTGTCATCACGCCGTCTCAATCCTCATATTTTGCAGGCGAAACGTTTTCTGTAACCATCTCATTCACCAACACTTCCTCACCAAACTCGTCATGGCATACACCAGCACCAACCCCAGGTCCAACACCACGGACTGCATCTTCGTTTAAACACAAACGCGCTTCTCATTCCATCAGTTCCGCTCCGCTTTCGAGACCACCGACGTCTCCTGGCATGTCTAGTTGGAACGTAGTGGTCCCAGAAAGCGGTGGTGTGTTGAGCGCGAGAGCATCTTGGTGGAACAGAGGGCCAGGTAGAGATCAGCCCGAGAATTACCCGGGGATTCAGTCTAGACGTGAACTCATTCTCTATGCTTACGCGCAGTTATCGGGATGGATGGTTTTACTCCCCCAACTTACCCCTCACTTTTCATTGGTTTCTTCATCGACAGGCGGGGGCGGTGGAAGTGTCTCGTACCCGAATGGTGTCGACCAACAGCAACAGCCACACGCAATGAAAAATCTGCGAGCAAAACTTGCGAAAAAGACAGTCGTTGGTGGAGGGAGCATGGATCTCACACCTTCGTTGGCTCGAGTGTCTGATCCTGTGTATAGCTCAACCTTGGGTGATGACGATCCGACAGGGGGCAGTGTGCTAGGCAAAGGGAAGGGGAAAGGACATCGACCACCTAGGTTGCGGATGAAAGCAGGACATGGGCGGTCGACGTCGCTGGCAGCGGGTTTGATTTCAGCCTTGATGCCCCCTACTCCTCCAGGTCCGCCTCAATCATCACCTAGGTATCTTCTACCACCTCAGGCTTCTCAGCGTACAGTCAGATCTGTATCTGTGAACGGGGACGTAAAGGCAGGAACAGACGAGGCCGATGAAGATGAAGACATTGATCCGGAAGTCCCGTTGCCCATGTTCGAATCTCAACCTTCGATGTTGGCTGTTGATCTCTCACTTGCGCCGGGGGAATCTAAGACCTGTGCGTCTTTTCTCTTATATTTTTCCTACTCTAAGTTGTACACCCCGCGCAGACACGTACTCGATGACACTACCTTCCGTTCTTCCACCAACGTTCAAAGGACGATGTATAAAGTTTTCATACGAATTCTCAGTCGGAGTGTGTCGTGCAGGAGCAGGTGTTGGATTCGGTGCGGCAGAGAACGGGTCTGCTATGGCTTCTCCGCCTCCTTCGCTTGCAAGCGGGAATGGAGTGAGCAGAGTTATGAAGGTCCCTATTAGGGTGTATAATCATGTTACTGGTACGTGTTTTCCCTCGTGGTTGTTTTCCAGGTTGATGAAATGTGGATGGTTAAGTTGGCAGAGTACCGAGACCATATGATCTGCTGTGGCCTGTTGGTAGACGGATATGGGAGAAATATCAGGGGACAGTTGCGGATGGGATCCAAATTACCGCGGCAGCGGAAAGGAAAGGTGGGGGAAAGCAAGAATCGGTGGATGAGTTGAGGGAGTATGCTAGGAAAATACTTGCGGGGAGAATAAAGAAGGCAGATGATGGTGATTACGATGAAGCAGAATCGGATGAAGATGTCAGGATTGGATGTAGAGAGGCTGTTGAGATTGTGACGAGGAATCCGAGAAAGGGTGCGTATTAGTGACCGTTCCATGGGCCTAAACTGATGATGCGAGACAGTGTCGTATGACGTGAGCAAGGACGGAGTGAAAGTTGCAGTCCTTACGTTCACCAAGTCTGCTTATAGACTTGGAGAGACTGTGTTAGGTGTGGTGGAGTTTAACGAGCGTAGAGGGAGATCGAGGGTGTTACAGGTACGTGTATGCCGTTTCATTGGCTTGACGTTCTCTTATGGTGAATGGCAGATGTCAGCGATGCTAGAAGCACACGAAAAGCTCCCGTCGTCATTATCTCCTTTCTCATTAGAGGCGATGACACGTGTCCATGCAGAGCAACACCAGTCGTTGGTGATGTCTGTATTACGGACGACGTTTTCGTTGGATATCCCATCTGATGCAGCTCCTGCTTTTCAGGTCGGGGTAGGGGATGAAACGCGGGACGGAGGACTGGAGTGGCGCGTCCGGCTGTCTCTTTTGGTGGCGATTGCCAAGGAAGACGTATCAGCTGGCACGGAGGGAGTTGGGATTAAGGGAATGGTAAGAGACGGGCCTCGGGGTGAATGGGGTTCTTCGTGGCGCGCATCCGAGAGTGTGGCGCCGCTCCAGAAGATGGACCATCAAGAGGCAAGGATAAAGGATAGCAGCAGTGGACGTGGATGGGCATGGTATCTCGCCTCCACGATCCTAGGAGTACCGAGTACCGAAGAAGAGACATTGTCGGACTCGGACGAGTACGATGGGATCAAAGCAGACCTTGGGGGAGGTGTGGGACGTGGTGTGCGCTATGGTGGTGGGGAGTCTGGGTGGAAAGCGATGGCGACAGAGGTTGTAGAGTGTACTGTGCCAGTGTCAGTCTGGGCGGGGAATACGGCGTTCAAAGCAGTGTCAGTAGTATTCGATCTCTGAAGTAAACCTTTTCAAACTCAGATAGGAGTTAAGGAACATATAGGTGGGAAAGAACTATACAGCTGATCAGACATGCCGAGCTTTGCCGCGGTCGCATCCAAACACCGTCTTCATTATTGACAATCATGACCGACTCGAATTTCTCCCGTTTCGTTGAGGTTGGTCGCGGTATGCAATATTTACACCTTTCTTGGATCACAACCACTGACCCTCATCGTGATCTAGTTGTCCTCCTCAAAACTGGCCCATCGGCAGGAAAAATCGCTGTGATTTCAGAAATTATCGACCACAACCGCGTATGCCTCTCCACCACAACAAACCCTTTCTACCACTGATAAACATTACGACAGGCCATCATTGACGGTCCCTTGACCGGCGTACCCAGACAACCCTTTTCCTACAAAAACCTCGTGCTTACACCTCTCAAACTCGCTAAACTCCCCCGCGGTGCAGGATCTGGAGTCATCCGCAAGCAATTAGAAAAGGAAGCTATTGTCGACAAGTGGGAAAAATCGCAGTGGACACAGAAACGATTAGCGCTCGAGAGACGGCGAGCATTGAACGACTTTGGCCGTTTCCAGGTCATGCTGGCCAAGAAGCAGCGGAGAGATGTAGTGCGCAAGATTCTACACAAGCCAAAAGCATAGAGACTTGCGTTGTATAATTACTGCTACTACTTATCTTGATATCCATCCTCGCGAAGTTGTGTAGTAATTCATTCTCACGAACCCAAGTTGATCTGATCATCACGATCGCTCGACGCTCGCAGCAATGCACAACCATAATACCGATGTTCGAATGGCAACAGCGAAATCAGACACACCCTATCAGGCTTACTCCGATGTAACAATGTCAACGGCAAAGGGGTATACACTAGGAAACGACATTACAATGGATACCGCCAAGGGCAACGCGACCACCGTAAGACGAGGTTTCCAAGCTTGGGAGCGTGGCTTGTTGGAAAGTTCAGAAGTCAGAAGAAAAGCTACAGTCGCACAACTCTGTCAGTCGTTCCTAGGATGTATTCTGATGTACTGAGCAGAAATAACCAACAGATTTCCTTGATTACTACTTTCAGTCGCTATCATATCTCGCTTCCCGTAGGGAACGAAGAGCAAAGTTCGACAAAGACACCTCGTCGCGTGTGATAAGTCAGCAAGATTACGGAAAGGAATTCAAGTCCTACTGCGGGCGGGAAAGAGTGCTGCTGCGTCGAAGGAGAGCCAAGCTTAAAGTCGATCAATTTCATATCATTGCTCAAGTGGGCCAGGGTGGATATGGGGAAGTGTTTTTGGCCAGAAAGGCTGATTCTGGAGAAGTCTGTGCGCTGAAGAAAATGAAGAAGCGCACCTTGTTCAAGATGGACGAGGTAGCTAACGTTCAGTTCACATCACCCTTGTTAAGCGACATCTAGGTTCGGCACGTCCTCGTGGAACGCGATATATTGACTGCCACAAAGACACCGTGGCTTGTCCGTCTACTATATGCATTCCAGGATTCTCAGCATGTGTACTTGGCAATGGAATACGTGCCGGGAGGAGATTTCCGCACTCTTCTGAACAATTCTGGGGTGCTTAAAGAAGAACATGCACGATTTTACATCAGCGAGATGTTCGCAGCCGTAATTGAACTTCACAAGCTCGGTTATATCCATCGCGATCTCAAGCCAGAGGTAAGTCTTTCTAATCCATCGATCTGAAAGCGTTCTCAGCAATCCTAAGAACTTCCTCGTGGACAGCTCCGGCCATGTCAAACTTACTGATTTTGGACTTGCAACTGGAGCCCTGAATCCGAAAAGAATCGAATCACTGAAAATCAAGGTACATTCTTACGCATACAGAGAACGTGCTCAGTCGAACAAGCGTTTATAGCTGGACAAAGTCAAAGACAATCAAATAATTCACCGTTCTACGATGGAGCGACGCTCTATCTATAAATCTGTCCGCAACCAAGATCCAAGATACGCCGACTCGATTGTTGGCTCTCCAGACTACATGGTAATTCAAATGATAACTACTCTTTCTTGCTCTAAAGAAAAACAGGCTCCAGAAGTCCTTCGTGGTAAACCATACACTTACTCTGTCGATTACTGGTCTCTTGGTTGTATCTTGTTCGAGTTCTTGGCGGGATTCCCGCCTTTCAGCGGCAGTACCCCTGAGGAGACCTGGACGAACCTTAAGAACTGGACCAAAGTGCTTAGAAGACCGGAATACGATAAACCAGAAGACCTGATCTTCAATCTAACAGACATTGCATGGGACGCCATCACACGGTAGGTACTAGACTCTTGGCCGCGTTCAATATTTAACCTATCGATCACAGCTTGATTGCTCACGCCAGTGTCAGATATTCCAGCCTTGCTCAGATTGCCTCTCATCCCTTTTTCACCGGTGTAAAATGGGATGACATGCGAAGCGTCCGGGCTCCTTTCGTCCCGGCCTTGGATTCGGAAATTGACACTGGATATTACGATGATTTCACATCGGCCGACGATATGGCCAAGTACGCGGAGGTCATGGAAAAGCAGCGGAATGTTGACCAAGTCAGAGAGAAAGACGAGCCGTTTAAACGAGGGGTTTGGGTTGGTTTCACGTTTGGGAAGAACGGACCAGGTCATAAGATTAGTCTGATTGGTGGTAACGATGATGGTTCTCTTGCCACTATCTTCTGATCTTGTCTACATAGACTTACTTAGACCCTGATAGATCTACCCTGATTGACCTCGGTATCTAATCAAAGGATAAAAATATTTTTTTATCTAGAAAAGTGACAGTGACAGTCATCGCAACAAATACGACAATGACGAAATTAGGCGAGTCAGGAAATCAAACTTTTCACACTGTATCCTTACCATATCACTCAAAAGGCTCGTTATTATTCTGTCCAGATTGTGGTACACTCTTATCTTTACCAAATGAAGGAGAGACTACAGTCTTGTGCGAACTGTGCGACTACGAAGAGCCCGCCAGTTGTACGCCAACATCAAGATCATTGAGTTACTGCGAGCTTATTAACAGATACAAGCGTACGACAACTTTGAAACCACGACACGTTCGCATCCAGAGGCATTTCCTTCTGCCCTGAGGCAAAAGCGCAAGACCCAAACAAAGAGACACGAGACGTATGACCAGGGAACACTGGTGAGTTGTCTAGCGCGGAAAAGTTGACCCAGTTAAACTAGTGTTCAGGTTTCAGAGAAGTGTCCGGCTTGTGGATATTTGCAAGCATATTCAAAGGAAATGCAGGTAAGCATTGTGCGTTGTTTGAAGGTCCAAAACACTTATGGTTGGATCAGTTACGAAGCGTGGACGAAGGATCGACTATATTTTACACGGTGCGCCTTACTACTAGCCACTTAGGCCTCTAACGTGTAAGACTATACATGCAGTGCGCTTCATGCAAGCACGGATGGCGCGTAAACAACTGAGTTGACGGCCTTAAATGTATACACCGACACTGCAAAATAGTGCAACGACGCCAAAACCGCCAAGAAGGCTAGCTGCAGATGCCACAGTAGATTCCCGAACAGGAATATTGTCTTTAGGGAGGCTAGAAAACATTAGTGGTCGGAATATAAATTAGACATGGCTCTTACGTGGAGAAATAGAAAGCAAGGGTAAAGGTAACAGCTAGCAGCAAAAAGGCTAGGTACGGCAGTAAGGCTGGTGGAAAGACAGGAGAGAAAGCCGGCAAAGAGGTGTAGAGGACCTGACACTGTGAGGAAGAGACAAAGAGAAGAAGGTGAGACAAACCTTTATGGAGTGATGGTCAGCCATCTTGGAGGGTCTGTGTGCGGCGACGTGTCCACAGCGACGTAAGACGACAAACACGTGTCATCAACCATATCAATAAGGTCCCCCATTCGCTTCCAGTTCCTCCCACCCACCACAGTCACCTTCCTCTGACCCAGTCATGTCAGCCGCTCAAAAAATCCAACAACATCCTCTCTTCATTCAAGTTCAGACCAGAGTCAGCTACCATGTCACCCAGCTTGACAAAGAGGTGTGTTCCAGCCCTCTTCACTTTCTTTTCTTCTCAAGTTTTCTCCTCCCAGCTGGAGAAGTATCCCGCCGTTACATACGTCGAGAGGCGCACTCAGGTGCCCAAGCCCTACCTTGTCATTGGCGGTATCGCCCTTCTCGCCATTTTGCACTTCATAAACCCACTCGCCGCTCCCGTCTCAAACCTCTTTGGCTTTGCTCTCCCCGCCTTCCTTTCTCTCAAGGCTATCGAATCACCATCACCCAATGATGATGTCCAGTGGTACACTTATTGGGTTTTGTTCGGTTTCATCAACTTCATCGAGAGTTTCGCTCTTCGTGTTCTCCTCTACTATATCCCCTGGTATTTCGCCTTCAAGACCATCTTTATTCTTTGGCTGCAGTTGCCCGCCTTCCAAGTAAGTTCACGCATCATCTATCGCCCGACTACTAATCGTCGTTCGTAGGGTGCCAAATTGATGTACTCGACCTTGTTGAAATCCGTGATGGCCAATGTTCATGCCAACAGGGTCGCAGTGCCTCCTTCCACCAACACACACGAATGATTTTGTTCAACTTCGGCGCTCAATGACATTGTCTCGGAGGATTCGAATATCGTAGTATAGAAGTCTCTATTTGTCATCTACTTCGTCTTTTCGTATGGTCTTCTCGCAACACCTTTTTCTCAAACATGATGCGTGATGGCTTGATGATCGAGGGAGATGCTGAGCAGGCACGTATCCAATCCATCAGATCACTTTTTCAAATGATTCGATTTCCGCCGTTGCCATGCTTAACGCTTGTCGAAAGGGCCGGGTGCTATCGGGTACTATTGGCTAGATTTCCTCATTCCTCAACTACTTGTCAGTAGCTCCCGGGGAGCGTTTCTAGGCGGTGGTCATAATAAACTGTTCCCTCAACAGTATCGGTGGACCTGAGCCCACAAATGATTAATGAATGCTAAACAGGAACGAGGCCAATGTTGTGTAGATCATCTGTTTCAGCCACCAGATATCCCTTGATTCCAGTCTCCAGTCCCGCTCGCTCTTATTTGTGCGCATAGCTTGGGAAAATAGGTATTCTTATAAGTCACACGACCCATGATTCCTTGCAGATTATCACCTCACTGTTATTCCTTCTCCCATGATTTTCACATCTAATGCCTGAAAGTTCGGACAAAGACTTCAGTGCTCCAGATACCTCTGATACCAGCGGCGAAGATATCTTCGTCCATCCTATAGGCGTGAAGGGATGGTGTCGCCACCCTCTAATCCAGGTCGGAGCTTAGCACGTATCTCGGTTCTTTTTTTCTGACGAGTGCCAAGTATGGCTATAGGTCATTCTATTGGCATTCGTCTGCTTCTTGTGTCCAGGTCCGAACTAATGCCTACTGCACTTCATGACGGGACTAATGCTGTAATGCAGGCCTCTTCAATGCCCTGAACGGCCTTGGGGGTACCGGTCAAGTGGACACGCAAACAAGTGCCAATGCCAACACCGCTCTGTATGCCACCTTCACGCTGGCGGCATTCTTTGCAGGGTATACAAGATCCATTTCGGACCATGCTACCGGCTTCTGATTTAACTTCACTAGGTCGATTAACAACAAGCTTGGCTCCCGCGTTACGCTGCTTATAGGCAGCCTGGGCTATCCACTATACATTGGCTCCTTCTTGTGAGTGTCATTTGTTAAGTATTTTGGAGCTAAAAATATTCAAATGGAAAAAACAGAGCGCTCAACATACACCGCACGGCCGGGCCTTTTGTTATTGCTAGCGGCGCCATTCTTGGCATATGTGCCGCTTTACTCTGGACTGCCCAGGGATCGTTGATGCTATCATACCCGACGGAGTCTCAAAAGGGCATGTTTATCGGAATCTTTTGGTTAATTTTCAACATGGGTGCTGTTGTCGGTGCGAGCGTGTCGCTAGGACAGAACTTTCATTCACAGGTAAGCACGGATCCTCACTGTGTCCAGCAAACGCGCGCTAAATTATTCTACCTCCAAGGCAAATTCTGGCAAGTTTCATCATATACGTCGAATGCCATGCTGATTTATTGTAATAGTTAGCAATGCCACATATGTAGGTTTCACATAACAGGCTACATTTCCAAAATGATAAATTATACTAGATCGTCTTCCTCGTCCTGACGTTTACAGCCGTATTGATACCCTTGATCATGGTGGATCCCGCAAAAATGATCAGAACCGACGGAACTCTGGTCACTGTCCCAAGGCATCCCTCTTGGAAGGTTGAATTCTATAGTTTATGGATTACGCTCAAGACGGACCCGATGATTTTACTGCTCTTTCCAATGTTCTTCGCTTCAAATTGGTTCTATACGTGGCGTGAATATATGTTCCACTGTTCACTGCACTATTGCTGACCGTTAGTAACAGAGTTTAACGAATACAACGATGCGCTGTTCAACATCCGTGCCCGTGCACTCAATAACGTTGTGTACTGGCTAGCCCAGATTATTGGATCCCTTACCATCGGCTTCATACTTGACCAGAAGAGTATCAACCGCCGAATTAGGGCCTTCACTGGATGGGCGATACTAGTCACCATGGTGTTTGCCGTCCATGTCTGGGCATATATAACACAAATGTGCGTTGTATGCGATCGAAGGCGCATTACAATCGTTAATGGATTTGCAGCCATTATAGCAGGGAATCGATTCCCCCTGATGCGCAAAAGGAAGACATCTTTTCCCCAGGATATCCTACAAAAATTGTCTTTTACATATTTTGTGGCTTTCTCGACTCCATGTGGCAAACTGCTGTTTACTGGCTCATCGGAGCCATGTCCAACGATCCAGCGAAACTTGCACATTTCACTGGCTTCTGTGAGTAGTTTTCCTCTCTTGTTCTCCACTTCACGTTATATCATCACAGATAAGTCAATCCAGTCGGCAGGAGGTGCTGGAGTCTGGAGAGCAGATGGTGCCAGAGTTCCGTGAGTTTCCACGTTTTCCCTGGCTTGCTTACCTACCACTAATAAAACATAAGATACTTCAACGTCTTCATCTCGACTTGGGTGCTATTAGCCGCGGGACTTGTCTTTGCTTTCCCCATGATCTATCTCCGAGTCAAAGATTCGACATATCAAGATGAGATATTGTCCGTACCAATTTTAGAGACCGCTTGATCAGCAACTAATCATGTACTTGTTTCTAGAGCTCGAATGGATGACCACGGTCACATCACGACTGACGACGTCTCAAGGTAATACCATGTCCTGTAGGCTGAAGCGCGAGGGGCGAAGGTTTGTACTAATATTTCTAAAATGTAATCCCTATCTAGTCACCAGCCGCGTCCTATTGTTGAGACACTCATGTACGAGTTGACATATTTATATACCTGCCTTATCATCACAGCCTGGCTGTTTTTTACTCGGAGTTTCTACGGGGTGTGGATGCCGCTGTTAGGCACGGGCAATGTGGAGCAGCGGTCTCATGACATGAACTAACTATCATTCTCCCAACATAGCTACAACATGCCATCGCTGAAACACTCATATCATCGAATACGGTACTGGAGTGTAATTTCGGACAGGAGAGAAGGCTATCTGCAATGTAGGCATGTGGTCAATAAGTCCCGTGCCGTGAAAACCCACTAACATTGTTGACAGTTGATGAGAAATCAATGCATTTCAAATGGGCACTCCCTTGGACTTTTCCGTCTATTTCTAGCTTAACCAGGATGAAGCTCGGCTTCTGAAATCGGCGCCATACTGGTTTTCACTATCGCCATACGCTTCGCTCTCAACAATCAAAACGTGACAACGCGGCCGTGGGACTCAAAAATGATACATAATCCCCTTGCTTCAAAGTGCAGTTCTTTGCCTTCTTTCTCGGGGCTTCCATCATTATTCCTCGGCCGCCATGTCCGACCATGTTGAACCAGAGAAAGGCTACAGTAGCGATAACGAGTCCCAGCAGCCCATTTACGAGCGTCCAAAGGGTCTGAAGGGCTTGTACATGCACCCTGTGACACAGGTTTGTGTCAGGATATTCATGTAATACATAGAAGCTAATGTGAGTAGCTTGTCATGCTGGCCCTGGTTTGTTTCATGTGCCCAGGTTCGTCTTATCAATTATCGTTGCATTATAAGCTCATACAAGGATAGGTCTCTTTAATGCCCTTGGTGGACTGGGTGGTGGTGGACAACTCGATGAAACCACTAGCGATAATTCTCTCACAGCACTATATGCAGCTTTCGCTGTCTGCGGCTTTTTTGCAGGGTTCGTTTCAACGGTTCCAGACAGCTTTTTTCGTTAACATTGCCACCGCAGTTCTATCAACAATAAGTTGGGGGCCCGGTTAACCCTTCTGCTCGGAAGTTTTGGTTATGCCCTTTATATTGGGTCATACCTGTATGTGGACTTGATTGCCTTTTCATAAACATTGCCTTAAATGCATCATGCAGCGCTTTGAATATTCACCCCATCACTGCCAAAGGATTTGTAATTGGAGCAGGTGCAATACTTGGTGTCTGCGCCGGACTACTTTGGGCAGCTCAAGGCTCGCTCATGATGGCTTATCCGACGGAAGGGCAGAAGGGCAGGTTCATCAGTATCTTCTGGGGTATCTTCAATCTAGGAGCCGTTGTTGGTTCTTCTGTTGCTCTCGGACAGAATATTCACTCCCAGGTCAGAGCTCCTCTTCTTTCTGAGACGATCTGAGTTCATAACTGTACTGCAGGGAAATCAAGGTGTGTGTGTAGAACGCTATCAGGAGCTTTCTTGACTCGACTTTTCTTGAAATAGTCAATAACGGCACATATGTACGTATACTTTCAGAGCTCCCACAAACGTATTAATTTCTCCTAGATTGGATTCATTGTGCTCACCTGTACTGGGATGTTTATCCCATTATTGATGGCAGATCCAGAGAAGATGATCAGGACAGATGGGACGAAAGTTACAGTCCCTCGCCAGCTTTCATGGAGCACTGAAATATATGGTTTGTGGGTCGCATTGAGAACGGATCCCATGATTATCCTTCTCTTCCCAATGTTCTTGGTGTCCAATTGGTTCTACACGTGGCGTAAGTCCGTCCGCTCCAGCTCTGCGATTTTATAACTGTTTTAATGGTTCGTAGAATTCAATGATTATAATGGAGCAATCTTCGATATTGGCGCACGTTCGCTGAATAATGAACTCTACTGGATATCTCAAATCGTTGGTTCTGCCGCAATGGGCTTCCTCCTTGACGCAAAGTCGATTCGCCGTCGACACCGCGCTTTCATAGGCATCGCTGTGCTAACTGCTATGATCTTCCTCGTTCATATCTGGGCATATTTTTATCAGAAGTATGGATCATAGTGTCCGTTTAAGAAATGCAACTGACATTCCAATAGACAATACACCAGAGAGTCGCCACAACTGTTCCACATACAGGACCCGAGCTATCCGGGAAGAATCATGCTATACATTTTCTGCGGCTTGCTCGATGCCATGTGGCAGACCGCAACTTACTGGCTTATGGGTGCTATGTCGAACGACCCTGCTAAACTTGCTTATTTCGCTGGATTCTGTGAGTTGACTGATCTCGTACATTCTCTTTGCTAACAGTGAGTCCTTTAGACAAATCATTGCAGTCTGCCGGCGCCGCTGGCGTTTGGCATGCAGATGCAATTAAGCTACCGTATGTTCTTGCTGTTCTCAGACTGGACACCGCCTCAGGAGATGCACTCTAGATACATGAACATCTTTCTTTCTACTTGGATCCTTCTTGTGGCCAGCATCATATTCGCCTTGCCAATGGTTTATCTTCGAGTGAAGGAACATACAGCAATCGAAGATGAAGCATTGTACGTGTATTTAACAGGCGTTTAGTTCCTCTTATACTCAATCCACCATCCAGAACTCGGATGGATAGCCATGGACATGTCGCATGAAGTAACGGCAAAGAAGGCTGGATTTAAGAAAGTATGGTAGTTTGCATTACGACTAGCGTCATTATGAATTTTGTGTGACGCATGCGCTTGTTATTGGACTGTTGGGATCGGCGATATAGGGTATAAATTTCTCTGGAATGTTTGTAACGGAGTGGCATCTAAAGCTCAAAAGGCCATCAGTACCATGAAGTGCTTACTATAACAACACCATCGATTGTAATCGACTTCTCAATATGTCTGATCCTACCTCACAGTCCAACTATCTCCAGATTGCTTCCGAACATATCTCCGTCAATTGGAGGTTAGACTTTTCAAAGCAAATTATAACCGGAACTGCGACACATACACTGAGAGTAAAGGAGGATGGTGTGCAAGAAGTAATGTAACTGCCAGATCACCTTGGCCTACGACATTGGTCGCTCAGGTTGTCCACACAGATTTGACACCGCCGATTTAGAGATCGAGTCGGCACAGATCGCAGGGGTAACAGTCTCTGTAAGTTTCAATCGTGTGCCAGCTTACATGCCAAACGTTGACCATTCAGCATCATGTGGAGGAGAAGCACCCAGTCATGGGTTCCGCACTACATGTTTTGATCCCAACTGTGCCTCGAGTGGGAGAAAGTGTCAGTGTTACTATTTCCTATAAAACGCGTCCAAACTCCATGGCACTTCAATGGCTGGATAAAGAGTGAGGTCCTGTCATGTATCGTATGGATCTCTATTGATCATATGTACATGACAAGGCAAACTCAGGGAAAACAGCATCCGTTCTTGTTCAGTCAATGTCAACCGATTTATGCAAGGACCTTATTACCGATACAAGGTCAGTGTCGTTATCTTGACCCTGATAGCAAGTTGAGATGGAACGCATTGCAGATACACCTTCTGTGAAAGTCGTGCGTTACTGCTTTCAAGTCAGTTAGGTCTTCCTGACGTCTTTACCAGAAATACACTGCACAAGTCACCTCCGTCCTTCCTGTGCTTCTTTCAGCGATTCGAAAATCTCCCCCGGTTGATGGTCCACCGCATGATGGAAAGACAATAGGAAAAGATCCCGTCGTGTACGAATATGACCAGGTAAGAATCGAATTCCATTTATGAGATGCTATTCATAATATCACCATGAGCCGGTTCCCATTCCATCCTATTTGATTGCAATCGCGTCCGGTGACCTTGTATATAAATCTTTTCCTCCAGCAGAGGGGAAAGAATGGAGCAGTGGTATCTGGGCAGAACCTCAGCTCATCCAAGATGCGTACTGGGAATTTAGTGAAGACACCACAAGGTGAGAAACCCGCCCGAATTTTTGAAAAAATACGAAAACATTCTCAGGTTTTTGGCCGAGGAGGAGAGGATCGTGACACCTTATCGCTTTGGGGTATATGATCTTCTCATCCTTCCCCCTTCATTCCCATATGGGGGCATGGTGCGTCTGTGCTAGACTAATGGGGACTTCTCCTCACTAGTGAGGACAGGAGAACGCATGCATTTCTTTCCTGACACCAAGTAATCTTCGCTTTGCAATCTTGGACAACAATTTTTCTGATTCAGATGAAGCTTTGCTTACAGGTGACAGAGCACTTGTCGATGTCGTGGTGCATGAATTAACCCATTCCTGGTTTGGAAATGGCGTAACGTAAGTATCGTTCTTTTTGTGCGGAGTCAACTCCCTTCACTAAGGCTTGTAGACACGCCGAAGCCAGCCATTTCTGGCTGAACGAAGGATGGACAACGTATATTGAACGCGTTCTCCAACAATTCCTTCATTCTCCAGCACACCGTGGCTTCTCATACTTGATAGGGTCGAAGGCCCTTAGCGATTCTCTTAAGGAATATGCTGAACGACCGAAATATCAGCGGCTCGTTATTGAGTTTCAAAAAGGAGAAGATCCCGATGACGCGTACAGTAGTGTTCCGTACGAGAAAGGCGCCAATTTTCTACTTTACCTTGGTAACTATGTCGCTGACAGCTGAAAGGACGGTCACTTAACTCTTCTCGCTCCAGAAACACAACTTGGCGGGTTGGATACTTTCCTTCCCTACGTGAGAGACTACGTGAACACCTTTATGGGCAAAAGTATCACAACACACCAATGGAAGTCACATCTTTATGACTACTTCAAGAAAAATGGAGGCGACAAGAAAGTGGAAATTCTCGACAGCGTAGATTGGGATGTAAGCTTTTCTTTTTTTTCATTTATTATCTAGCGCTGAAACGTTCGTTCAGGCATGGTTCTACGGGGAAGGGTTGGAACTACCTGTTCAACCGAATTACGACACCAGCTTGGCAGAAAAAGCGTATGCTCTTGCTAATCGCTGGGACGCCTCGAGATCTATTACGGACGTAGCTCATCTGGATTTCAAGGAATCAGACCTGAAGGACTTTGATACTAATCAAACTAGTTCGTTTCCCAAACTTTCATAACGTGCTTATCGTTAAACGAGTCTTTATTCAGTTGTCTTTCTCGAGCGGATGCAGGCTATTCCTGCTCTCCCATCCACCCACCTCCAGCACCTTGCAAAGATCTACCAGCTCTCTGCGACGCCTAACGCAGAGGTTCGTTTGCGTTTCTACGAGCTCGTTCTCAACGAGTCCGAGTCAGAAGTAGCTCAAATATTCGCGAGTGATGCTGCCAAGTGGGTCGTTGGCGACGACGGCACTGGGGTGGTCAAGGGTCGGATGAAATTTTGCCGGCCGACTTTGCGAGCTGTAAGCAAGGTGGACAACGATTTGGCAAAGGCCATTTACGGCAAAGCAAGACAATCCTTCCATCCCATCGCTAGAAAGCTAATCGAAAAGGTATGCGAGAGTTTCAGGTCTGGTACTGAACAATCTTTGACCATCTCTTAGGATCTGGGAATGGTAGTGTATGTGTGACTCCTCTAACGATATCCACCCCAAAGGTCCCCAAATACATCATCCTTCTTTACAACGTTCTGTGTCGTAGTGTTAAAAAGATCATGAGATGGTTGGTTTTGTGACGAGCTTGGTGTGCTCCAGATATCGCTGGTATTGAGCAAGCTCGATTGAGATGGCTGAACTGGAACCGTCCCTGCATCCCCCCAAAGATTTGGTTGAGCTGGTGCCGCCGCTGTCCATCCAGAACTTGCGCCCCAAGCTCCTACACCATTTGTCCCGATCATACTTGTTGGCGCCTTGTGTGAATCGGCTACACCTGCAGCCCAAGGTGAAGCAGACGCCTGCGGGACAGCGGTCGAAGCCTGTGGCTTTGTCGTGGTAGAATAAAGAGACAGAATATCTTGCTTGACATCTTTTTTCGGCTGCTCAAACGTTGCGCTGGCCGTTTCCCGCGCTGGGGCGTGAAAATCGAGGCTGAAAAGATCGTTGTTCGGTGCAGACACCTGAGGCTCTGCAGCCGCATTCTTCAACGGAGCCAGCGAGGTAGAAGAAGTCGTCGGATTAGGATTGGAGAAATTGGCCGACAAAAGTTGATGTGTCTGTGGTTGACGAACAGCAGCAGCAGCAGTCTGTAGAGCTGGCTGACTGACGACCGTCGTGCTGTTTGTTTTCACATGAGACGGGCCTGAAGGTGGTTGCGCCACCACCTGCGTCTGTTGCTGAACAGATCCAGTCTGTTCCAAGACCGATGGATCCTGCGGTGGAGGCCCCTCCATAGCCCACCTGCGCGACTCGTACTTTGAGCGAATGAACGACTCCATCTTGCTGAAAAAAAAGACAAACAATCAGATTCGCGTTTCTTCCCGCATGTAGACAAAACATACTGTTCAGGTGGAACATGTCCTAGCTTTAAATGTGCTTCCCAATAGAGATTAGCACGACGGTTTCCCCATTTCTGGATCGACTGGAGGACGATTGGTTCAATCGTAGTGTTGTCAGAATCGAAAAAACGACAACGCTGACCTCCATCTGTTCGGGTGTCCAGATATCCAGGTCCACAGACTTGATTTTGCTAATGTGCGTGCCCATGCCTCTATGGATACCCGAGCAACGAATGCACAGAAACACACCGCTGATAGAAACATTAAGCGTCGAGGAATGACTATAGGAGCAGGAAGACGGACATGTTCCAAGAAGCCCATCGAGGGTCTGATTGAACTTAGCAACCCAAGCTTGAGGAGTCAAAGCCAAGAAGCGCACCGTTTCGTTTACAATCAGCGCATACTTTATTCTCTGGCCTCTTGACTAATTCGCGCAATGACCGAGCATGTCTTTCCGATACAGCTTTATCCTGGCGCGACATGTCAAGGCAGTGGTGGTCGTCAGACGCAACGTGGTCAGGATTACCATTTGTGGCAAATAGTTAAATTTTGACAATATGAAGGACATATAAATATCACAAGTACTTATGCACAGGAGACGAAGAGGGGTCATCCAGGTAGGTTGTGATGAGTATAATCGGATATAACTAAAAGGAAATGTTGAGAGCTGGAGTGAGTGTAATGCTTTAATGAGTGGAGTTGGAAGGGGGTAAAAGTGGTATTGTGGCGGTGACTGCATATACTTTGATGTCCGTCCAAAGAGGGGTGAGTATGAAAAAGTACTTATCGTTTAAAGGGAGGGAGCACAAAACGTGTAACAGAGTGTGAAACCACCGATAACAGCGGGACAAAGTGGCACCAGCCACTATCCATGCGTGTGTGTGAGAGAGCCATTACAGCTTAGAAGTCCATAGTTAGTTTAGGGTATCAATTTTGTGTGGGTAAGGAACGGCTCCTCAAACAAAGAACTGCGTACTGCGGTGGTATTAGCACAAGAGAGAGAGGGGTAAACCACACAAGACGCACTGAATCCGACTTGCAGCATGGACTTCCATCTCTTCCATCTTGTACGAGTTTAGCTCTTCCTTGATCCTCTGAGCCAAGGAGGGTGTCAGTCGACTCCATGTTGCGGGCTCGCTTCTGCGGTCATATATGGCTGACGAGAAGGTGTCATAGACCGATAAATTGCTAGCAAAGGCAAGCCGTTTCCCTGGCGAGGTGGCAGAACGATGAGGCATTGGAGCTGGCGATGATGACAACGAGAGAGACAACGTGGGGGCTGACGAGTTCATTGAAGGATTTTGGAAAATGGTCCTTTCTGTTGGATTAATGAGCATCAGCTGGTTTATAATTGGTAGAAAGACATGCCTATTGGTGCTGAAGATACAAGAGGCAATGGCTGCAACGAAGATCCAGCACTGTTATTATTACCATGTCCACCCGATGAATGGGAGTTGTGTCTATGGAGTCCGTCGATATGATCAGGGTCAGGTGAGGGTATATGTGCCAAAGGGCCTAGTTCACTAGATGAACCAGGATGTGAATTGTAAGAATTTGAACGAGGTCGAATCTGAGTCGGTTGATGAACAGCAAGGTATGTCTCCTGGTCATACTTGTCTGAATCTGCAACGAATATGATGAGATGAACGGGAGGAACAGAAAGGAGGCGAAGCACATTTTAGGATGCCTCTGGAAGGCCTCTTGGCTCGTTCAATACTTCTTCGAACACCTACAGCCCAGGGTTCAACTTCGTCTTCAATGTGCGTTGTTTCTAGCGTAGCTCGTATAGTCACATCTTCATCGCCATCGGGGTCCACGTCCCAATCTTCATCGTCGTCCCAGCCGTCTATGTTGAAACTGTGTCCTTCGCCAGTGGGGTTATAATGGCCGTCGTCACTTTCGTCCTCGTCGTCCTCCACCACAACTCTCGTACCATCTTCACTCACTCTGACAGCACCGGATTTGACAGGGGACACGGCTTGTCTGTTTGTTGTGCCCCTCTCCCAGGTAGGCACACCACTCGTCCCATTGACATCCAAATTCTGCGTCAATTCCATCGCCGTCGCCGTCGCAGCAGCAGCAGCAGCGGCCGCGGCCGCGGCTTGTGCCTCCTCTTGAGCTTTAACCTTGGCTGCCGCTTCCGCATTACTCTTGAGGGTGTGCTGACGGGCAAGCTTTGCCGCAGGACTGAGACCTTGCAGATCGACAGACCAATCACCGTTGCCCATCCTATCGAGTTCCGCAGTGACATGAGACACGATAGCTTCACTCGCGCCAGCTTTTGCGGTGGTTTTCTTGTCCTTCTTTCCCTTGTCTTTCTCCTTGTCCTTGTCTTTAAACAAGGAGGCGATACCGGCTAAAGAATTGCGACGGGCGATTTTTCCCATCGAACCCAATTTCCGTATCATCACGCTTGCGCTGCTGACCGTTGAGGAAAGGGATATATTGTCGGTGCTAGCATTGAACCGTGAGTTGAAAAGTGATGCTGCTCGACTTTTCTTTTTTGTCTGAACGGTGGCGGTGGATGCAGCGTCCTCAGCCCCGCTCTCTGTGCCAGAGACAGCTGCAGCATTACCAGCTGGTGTGTCGGGAGAAGCAGGAGCTTTGGCTTTCTGCTTGCCAGCTTTTACTGATTTCGCAGCGTCCTCCGCTTCCTCTTCTTTAAGTACGTTGAAAGACAAAGCGCGGCGCAATCGACCCTTCAAACCACCGCTCCTGCCAGAGGGCTGATGGGTCGATTCCAGCATATTCGGCAAGTCACTGTCGTCTCGAGACATTCTTTTTTCCGCTGCGGTGAAATTTCCCTGGGATAATGGGGATGGACGGGCAGGACGCGGAGTAGCAGAAGAAATAACAGTTGCAGAGGTGGATGTCGTTGTCGTGGATGTCGTAGCCGATGACATGGAAGGCGACAAAGCCGGCGGTCGCGTAGAGCTAGTCGTCGCTGTCGAAGTGGATGAAGAAGACGACAGATTTCGATTGTGGGGGACCCGCGCAGTGGGTGCTGCTGGCGTAGGAGCGCTTGATGGAGGAGCAGCACTTCTCGCACCATTGGAAGGCCGACCGCGGACACTGCCGTTGGGGGACGATGTGTTGTGAGAACTATGCACGCTCTGGTTGCTAGTAGTGCGCTGGCGCTGACTCGAAGTCGAACTTATTGAAGATGTAGACCCAGTAGCTTCTGGACGCGCGTATGGGGGGAAAGGACCAGGGGTTGTGCCGGGACGCCAATCTGACGGTTCAGACGCGTGCGACGATGCGTTTTGGCGAGGAGGCCTACGATATGGATGGAAGCCGGCATACTGGTTATTTGGCGATGGGTCAGAGGAATTGTTTGGCCTTGGAGGCGGCGTGCCGCTTGGAAAAGGATTGAAGGGAACCTGATTTGAGGGAAAGTATTCGTTGGATGCCGAATTGGGGGCGCTACGGTGCTGCGGATTTTGCATGGGAGAAAAGCCGTGCTGGGCATTGAACATCATCTGCTGATAGGCCCACTGAGCGGCTAGTTGGGCATTAGTGGGGTCAAATTGAGGGAACTGCTGGGGGATTGGGTGTGCAAAAGCCTGTGGTGGCTGTTGCTGGTGTGGGTTTTGGAAGAAGGAAGGATAAAAAGGAGGAGCAGCGATGGAAGGGGTCCAGCTGCCCTGGGGCTGCTGTCGAAGAGGATACGGGTACGGGGGATGGTGTTGGTGTGAGGAGGAAGTTGTGTGGTGATTGGGGTCAGAACGCTGGGAACTGGAAGGGTTATTTGAAGAGATGTCCATTGGCCAATCTTTGGGAACTAGAACGGCCATCGACTAAGGGAAGCAGGACGTTGTCAACTCTTCATTTATTTATTTATTTAAATATTTACACGTGTCTGCCTCATCACCATCCTCACCATCCCCTCCTCGACGCCTGTCCTCGACCACCGCGACTCTCCAATCCTGAACGCACCCGGCAGCTCTGACCCAGGCGACCCCAAAACCAGCTGCGCAACCGTTTTCCCACTCAGCCACGCGTGCACCATTCCTTCTCCGGAATATCCCGCCGCCAGCCACTCCCCCGCCGCCGCCATCCCGCCTTTGTCGCTTGCTCGACTCACCCGTCGCCCAGATATCATCTCTGGCACTCTGCCGACCCACGGCATCCCGTCGCTTGACGTCCCTATTATCCCACTCCATACTCCCTTCACTTCTTCCTTGTCCTTGCTCTTCACTTCAAAGTACTCTCCCAGCGCCTGTTGCAAATACGACTCGCTCTCCCTGCTCCATTCACGGTCATCCACATTCCCAATGTCCTCTATATTCTTTGTATTACTTCCAAGCATGAGCTCTCCCTGCGGAGCAGGCCACGCCGCCTTCTCATCGTCCACCATTCTCTGCTGCGTGAGATAATCAAAATCAAACAAGGATTGACGCGGGTAGAATACAAAGGACCGGTCGCCCGTCCATGGCTTCTTGTTCTCACCAGGACTGCTTCCCAGCCCTTCTCTCGGCTTCTGTGCCGTCATCGCCTCTCGCAACGGAACGATCCGTTCCCTCATTCCTGGCAACAGATGCGATGCCCATGCATTCGTCGCGTGAACGACGTGTCGTGTTTTGATCGCCCCTTTTGGCGTCAACACCTCGTATAAACCCTCGCGGCAGGTTTTGATCGCCGTGCATGGGGTATGGCTAAACAGGTGAAAGCTGGCAACACCACCGTAAGTGTTCTTCGTCAATATCACCCATCTGCGCATTCTTACCTTTGTGGATACTCCTCCACTAGTCGTTCCAGTATACCTGTCACCAACCGATAAGGATGGATAGCTCCACCCAGCGTTGACAGGCATCCCACTGTTTTCGACGACAGTTGTAACCGCTACACTCGGAGCAGTCAGTTTCCAAGTATATGCATCAAAAACCACCTCTTTCACCTCTATAGTCTCTTCACCCTCGTGTATCTTGTATCTTGATCCTTCCAATGGTAGATCCTTCTGGTATTCTGACAACAATTCCTTTGCCTCGGAATACAGTCCCTTGTCATGAAACACATCAAAGTATTCCACTTCTCGACATTGCGATTCCTCTAGCAGATCTTCTTCCGCCGCAACCTTGAGCAGCTCGGGAAGATGTTTCAGACGGAACCGAATAATCTCTTTCGCAACTTCGACTCCGTATTCTTCTTTGAGCCATTGATAATGGGGGTATAGCACCGGCGTAATATGTCCCCCATTCCTTATCTCACCCCCTTAAGATAAACGTAACTGATAACACGGAACTCACTCACCTGCCTGTAGCTCCGGAACATACGTCTCTAGCTTCCAGCATCACTACCCGCACCGGCTGCATTTGGCACTCTCGCATCAGCGTCCTTACGAACGATGTTCCCGTAATTCCACTCCCAATGACCACTACATCCGCGTCTTCTGGTAGTGGTATCGATCCATCCGACCCATGCTTAGCAATGGGCGACAGTGGTATGTGCCAATAGGACAGAGAGGGGTTTGCCACTGGTATACCAGGCGACTGACTGATCCGTTGAAAAAGGCGGTAACCAGTAGAGGTCGTCATCCGCATTATCCCGCTCAAGACTCTGACAATGAAATACAGAATCTGTCGAGGCCAGCCATGACGAATTACTTCCATGCTTGAAGAGAGTAGTATGGGGCCAAGATGACTGCTTCAGAACCACTTCTTAAATATTCCGCTCTCCATTCTTATCGTGTATAAAAATAAGATCAGCGCTCAGCTATCGTGGCCTTTTGCTATGCGCTCTCTAAAAGTAGACTGGCCATATCTTTCTGAATTTGGCCAACGTAGTCTAGCAAGTCTTCTTCCGGCAACAGCGAATGATCAAGCGCTTGGCAAAGTTGCGTTCTCACCTGTCAGTCATATCAGTTCCCAGCCAAGTTGCTGTTCGGAATCCATACCCTTAGCAGAACTCGTCTCCTCGCTGATATCTTCCCACTTTCGCTTTCTTTCTGTTGCCTGGTGTGCAGCGCTGCCAATTTCTCTGCTACCTCCCTTCCCTCAACTAGTACATCTTCCGGGAGATCTGCAAGTCGTGCAAGCTCCAGTCCTGGAAAAATTGTGGCGTACTCGGCAACGGGTGACAGATTCCATGCTTACCATAATGGTTCAGCTCTTCTGTCGCACCGTCGACAACCCTGGGATAGTGTCAAGGCGGGGTAGCTATCGCATAAATGTTATCACTAGCCTGTACTGAAATGTCATCCCAAAACCGGTCTTTTTGTTCCGGGAGCGCTTCGGCGTGTGTCAAGACAGCATGAGGAAGTCATTGATAGAGTGCGTACCTGGACTGCTAGGTTCAAACTGCGATGGTGTGCATTATCGCCCATTCGAGCGCCAAGTATCAACGACTCACCTAACGACACTTGGCTGCCTTGCAAGATTAAAGGCAATGTCAGGAAAATGGCTATCATGCCAGTCAGAGGCAGTTGCATGATCAGTGATAGCGTATCCCACGTGGCAAAGAAAACGAAGCACTAAAAGCAACTGTGAATCAAATTATCCCAACACTTTGGTATCATAATTGGCTACCTTGAGAGCGATAAGACTCTCTGCGATAGCGTGACAGATTCCGAGGCCCTCCGCGGCAGAAGTACCCCTTCCGAGTTCGTCGATCAGGACAAGGGATCGTGAAGTGGCGAGGCCTGACGATGATTGGCTTCAATAGCGAATGGAGGAGGAACTATCAAACTTAAAATCATGGCAGACGATGCCATTTCACTTGCAAAGGTGCTCAAATTTCTCTCGATGTCGTCATCGTTGGACAGACGCGTCAGCAACGAATCATGGATCCTGCGAACGTTCGATCAGCGATATTTAAGCAGTGGATAAAACTTCCGAAAGGATACCGAAAACTGGCATACTCGCAGGGCACGAAGCATCCACACATAGCCATGATAGTCAAAAGTGCGATCTGCCGTAGGTACGTGCTTTTGCCTACTGAATTTTAAAGATGCTCCTGACCTGTGCACCTAGTTCAACATACCTGACATGCTACAGTACAATGAGCAAAGGAGAAGTGTATATGCACAGAATCTATCACTGACTTGGGTCCTTGTACGATCTGAAACGTGGTCGAGTCATCGCTGTACACGTCGTTGGCAACAACAGCGCCCGCAGTTTGAATAGTTTCAAGAACAGGATGTCGACCTGCTTTGATAGCCAAAGTCCCGGTGAATTCTGGTCGAACTAATTCTCGTGAGCACAGTGCAATGTGGAGGAGACCTCACCGCACCATATCGACGCACTGGATCGGGAAACATAAGTGACTGCGACTGTTGCTAGTTCCTACTCACTTATTGCTGCGTTTGCGAAGGACCACAGCAAGTCCACCAATGCAACCTTTTGAACGGGGATTTAGCTGTGTTACCGTTCATTATTTATCAACGTACTGCCTCAGAAGCTTTATATAATGCCCCGGCATCTGCAATAATTTCCGCAACAAGATCCATTATGATCCTGTTTCAAGTAATTCGCGTATATCATGCATAATTTCTATGACGCTTACTTGTCGCTAAGAATCAATGTCTCATCCAATGCATCTCTCATTCGAGCATTCAGTTTCTTCTGAGCACAAACCGCCCGGTCAGCTAGACCAACAGGGCAGGTCAACAATGGCTCACCAACTCCAGACTTGAGAACAATAACTTTCCCTTCTTCGCCACGACGTTTATGAAGCCTTTTGGTAACTCTCCACCGGAGCATTCCAAGTCAGGCTTCTTTACAGTGAACACGAAGCCCGTGTCCTGATACAAAAGCGCCAGAGGAAGGTTATGCTCGTCAGAGAGTCTGCAGTTAAGTTGGAATATGTCGCCAATGTTCTCTTTGTACGTTTCCCGTGCAACGTCTAGCAAAGGGTTGCAATTCGCCTAGACGACATCAGCCTTGTCCATAGATCAATCAATTAGATGCGAATACCCGGACTGCATATACCCTCGCATTTACAGCGCCAATACCCCCCTATCGGTTGTATATCAAAATCAGATTACACATGAAGCAGTAAAGCAACCTTGGCCGTTAGCGTATCCTCATTCAAACTTTCACAGATGTTTCTTTCGATTTTGTCCAATCTATCATCACAGAGCATCTAAACGGTGATTTGGTGTCAGCTGCAGCATAGGAAGGTGAGAAACGGTAGTGTCATACCCCATGGATATATATCAGCAAAGGCGACGAGGTTCCTGCAAGTGCCTGGCGCAAAACAGGTAACCTTCCAACAGCGTCTCGCAGGTGAAGCATTTGTGTGACTCGGTGCGATGCTGGCTTCGCTGTGTTAAGAAGCCTAGCTTCCGACGAGGCGAGCTGTTATGATAGATATTCGGTCCACCAGCTAAAATGATGCAGGTGCATACCGAAACTATCAGCTTGTCAAGATCCACCTTTATGAGCCTTTTCAGCGCATTTTTAACGTCGTTAAACTTGTCCTCGGAATTAACAAGCTCTACGAATGGGTAAAGATGGGATTCTATGCTGACACGTAGGCACTAACCTTCAACCACATCCAGTCTACCATCAATGGCACGTTGCGCTGGGAAATGTGTAATCAATCAAGGCATACTGTGGGTGGTTCACATACAAGTCAAAGGGGCCAACAAGTTAGCTCGCAGTAGCCGAGCACCCATTGGAGTGAATGTATAGTTCAAGGCTCTGGACATTGCTTTCTGATAAAGGCGATCAGGACGTTGAAAAGACCTCCAACTCACCCAAACAATGAATGGTTCGATTTTTGGTGCGATATATTTTCGACTAATTCTAGGTTCTTGCTAGACTCCGGGTCAATCATGATAGTACCATCCATGGCCGCATATCGAATGCGTAGCGATGCAGCGGAGAACCGCACGTTCAGCTTGGACTCCGCATACTTGAACAATGCGCAAGCCGCAGAAAGAGCATAATATCTGCGAATTGTGAGTTGGTTGGCGGAATTCGACCATGGACTCCTCACTTGTTGGACAAAGCAAGAACGGTTCCAGCACGTTCATCGTCCTGGACACACAACTGCATCACGAACTGGAGGCCTGTAGAAGCGCAACGTCAATATATGCGCTCCACGAGCATCGTTTTCAAAGGCTACCGCCAGCGTCGTTCCAATATTTCCGCCCAACAGCCTCAAGAGGGACACCTGGGAATTCATCTCTGATGTATTCAACCAACATAGACGTAGACGAGGAGCGCTTTCCGCAGTGAGCGAGAGGGTTATCTGTCGTTGATAAGAATGTATCGGGAACAAGAACGACACAAGGTATATGCAAATGCATTTGATGCAACGTTTTGACATAGGTCTGGCAATCCGCCAACTGTATTATCATTTTAACGAGATCCAAACTTGATATATGCGTGGGTGCGAACTTGAACTAGTGTAACATGCCCTGTATCTTTGTCCAGTGCCGCCACACCGACCTCGCGAGCAACGCCTCTGCCTTCAAGTACCGCAACGACATGACTACCTTCGTGTCTAGATGAAGCCGTGGTTGTGGGGCGAGCGGTATTGAGACGAGAACGAGCAGTGTGAGGGCGGGTGCTGTTAGCTGTGAGGGGAGCCATGGGGTATGGAGGAAGAAAAACTGCTGCCTAGATGGTAGCTTTCTTAAAAAGGACACGCTTTCTCCTTATTGGTCCATGTCTACGTCATCGTTGCGAGTCTCCTCTTGTCCAACGTAGCATCCGAGTTCTGCATTCCATATATATTCGTGTTCCAGTAATCCTGTGAGCACCTTGAATGCCTCGACGTTCGCATACGGAACACCCGTCCGTGGATCGAAATACATAGCTTGTTTTCCCGTTATTGGACATATATGTTTAGGTCGAGCTAGGTATCCTGTCAGGCATGAATTTTATAGGATATTGTAGAGACTTACACATTGGTCTTCCTTTTCCTACGTACACACGAACTTCGTCCCATGCTACATGGTCCCCAAATAAAGCCTTCATACTTTCTGACCAGTTTGGCTTGCGTATGCCGTCAAACTGGCCTAATTCATGAATGACATAGTTCTTGGCTACAGTCTCGTTCTTTATCACTGGCTGAGGTGGTTCCATAACCTGAGTGGGTGTAGACGACACGGGAGTTGTCTGATGCAGTGCTGCCTCCGTCGACCCTGCTACCGGTGCTATCGCTGGGGTTGGTTGACGTATTTGTGAAAGCACCGTGTTAGTGCCCAAGGCGCCATTTGAACCAGTATAGCTGCTGGTTGTTGGATACGATACAGTTTGTGCAGCGGATGGAGGGGCGCTCGTCGTGTCTGAATTGGGTACAGCTACTTGAACCTGTTCCAAGCGGCTTACCCATCGCACAAGAGGCCCTTCCGCCGCCGTCTTGACCACCTTTGCACGCCGGCGCCTTTCCTCTTCTAACATTAAATAGTCCCGGTGTTCCACCAAGTTTCCTTCCTCAGTATCTAGAGCCCGTGCAAGAAGCTCTCCTTGCGTAAAATGCTTCTTGACCACTTTCGCTTTCTTCGGTGCAGCTGCCTTTGATGACTTTGAACGAAATCGTCAAAATAAATGAAGTGAAATATACCTTTTTCACCTCCGAAGACTTCAATCTTTTGACAGTTTCTACTGTGTTTTGCATTGTCTGCTTCCTCCTGCTTTGCCTAATCTTGGGTTTACTTGAAGCAAGGCTCCTTTCGTTCATAACAGCAGTTGTAGTCGGTTCGTCTGTCGCAATCACATCACCGGTTTCTGCGTTTACGATCGAGACACGCCTTCTCGCTTTCTGTTTCTGGTCAACCTTCTCCTCGATTGTGACGTCGGGATTGAACGTGGCACGAAATCGTGCTTCGGCCACAGCAGTTATTTTCTCCAACTTGGATTTCGCTTGCTACGCATGGCTTGTGAGTCTAAGCATAGGGAAAAGGCGAAACATACATACCTTTCTTGATCTTTTCTCCTCGTCTTGTACCTCTTTCTCTCCGGTTATGAGTTCAGACTGCGTGGCTTCCTCATCTGTGCTTTCAAAATCAGACTCGAAAACATCTTCTTGCTCTGAATGTAGCTGTTAATATATGTATGTTTGAAAGACGAATGACAACGCACCCTTATCGTCCACAAAGTCGCGGTCCTCGTCCATGTCATTAGCAACATCTTCTATATTGATTTCGGCAAAAGCAGCCTGCATCCTATCGTACATGAGGTGTCAATAGGGCTAAGAATTAACTACACTGACCTATTTCCTGCAGTACTCCTCCTGGAGCGTCTCGTTGCAACATTCTCCTCGTCTGACATGGTTCTTTGAGATTGAAGAAAGTAAAACAGAGACAAATAATATCGCGCGTTTTCGTCACGGCGGGCATGAGCAAGTTACAGCTGGGGCCTTCAAGATTATCACAGATACTTGTCAATCTGAATGCCCGACCAAGATTGACGCTCGACTCTGTCAAGTCTCTGAAAGTCGCTTACGCCTTTCAAAATGACCACTTTGGTGCTCGGTTGGTCATCCCGTCACTCTACCTGTTGCAGGTCCTAACATACCAGCTATAGTCATTTTGTCAAAGAACAGCTACCAAGAGTGCGCTACGCAAATCCTGCGCTAGACATACAGATTGAAAAGCTTCGAAAATCACCGCAAGAGACGTGGCGGTCTGAGCTAAAGGTCGAATTCAGTACGCTCTTTTCCTCTGCGTCATCGTCTGCTAATGCAGCCGCTGTTTTGCAGTAAATGGTCCAATTGAAATTATTGACATGCACGGGAAGTGGTCAACTACGATTCTTAAAGAGCTTATGGACATGGCCGGGGGTGATTTATGGGCTCAATGGAAGTCTCAGGCGCGGGCGTCAGATCAACCAATTATACCAGGGGAAGTGAATCAAGATTTTCTCAAAAAGAAATCCGCAACAACCGGGGGGCTCCAGGGTACGCCAAAGGCCAAGCAGGATAGCATGGCGCAACAAAAAGGATCGACTCACACATCACCAGCACCATCGACATCAACAACGACAACGCAAACGGTAGCTGCGTGAGTTGTAGATACTACAGTGCACTATATCTTTGGGGGCCATGGGTTTGTATTCATTTGACGTCTTTGGATGTGACAGAGAAGATGGAGATCAACCTTTAGCGACGAGGTCATGATATTGCACTTCTAGACTAGGAAATTATCAGAGTAGCAATATATACCAGGAAACCTAATGCCACTACAAGACATGCGACATCGTCCAAAAACATGGCGCCTAATTGCATATATCTCAGTATACTGAGGACGACCGTTGAAATCCGCTGTGGCAGCTGCGAGAGTACAAGCGAAAGAAAAGTTGAAGGCTGCAGATCATCCTAAAATACATCATCGAGTGCTGTTCAGACTGGATAGTAGAAAGACTTACAATGCCTGATAATAAGCGTGTTGAATGAAGGACAATTTGAAGCGTCGTAAATGCCCAGAAGAAATTCTGTTGAATGGGTGCATTAGCCTCCGATGACAGAAAGTAAGAACTACCCACAACTCCGAACGGTTCTTGCATTATCTGTGGCGGCCGCCGAGCAAGTTCCGTCCATCTCTCCCAAAATCTTGGATTTACACTCATAGCATCACCTCCATGTTCCAGATACGAGTATTCCCCTCCTCGCCATAGAACGAACCAAAGCAGCAAGCATCCCATAGCCATCAAATGGATTGCAGGGACCAACTTTTGGTATAGTGTTTTTGGTTTCTGTACTCTCGTCGCGGGAACATTCATTCCCTGTCGTGATTCAAACTGTGGATCTAAAGGAAATGGCGGCATGATTGCATCAAAGGGCGGAAGGGAGCTCTCGCGGCTGACGGAGCGTCTGTCACTTGTGCTTGACTGAGATAATGTTCTCAGCTGTTGAATCGGATCTGGAAGGTGTGTCGGTTGTCGAGCACCAGCCATTAGCGCTTGTAAGAACTGTCCTTGTAGCTCTGAAGTCCAAACGTTCTGATCGAGTCCTGGACCCTCAGATAAACTCGCGTACGCATCCCTTGAAGAGGGAGCTGTTGATGTTGGCAGAGAAGGCGCTGGCGAAGTTCCTCTAGAGTTCCTAAGCCCGGCAGGCGTCGGCATGTTCACTCCAGAGCTTTCGCCGACAAACTCATTCAGAGCTGCATTATGCGCAGTTTGTTGATCTTTTGTAATCACAGTCAATTTTGGGACAAGTAATAACATGTAATATGTACCTTGGTGCAAATACGTACCATCTTCCCCTCTCGCGCTCGTTGCAAGTTTTTCCAATCGTTCGCCTTTGCGTGCTAAAATAGCTTTTCTTCGTGCCTCTGCCTTTGCAGTTGCGGTCGACATGGGCTAAATGTGCCGATTTGGTGGAGGGTTGGATTGTCGTGACGGTCGTGGCAGTTTCATATGTTTGTCTGGATCCTCGAAAGCAAATAGAGGCACAAATTCCACCGTTCGTACTCAACAGCTACAGTACAAAATAAAGCATACAGGCGCAGCGATTTTAACTTCCTTTTCACGATAATATTCTCGACATAAGCAGTAGAGGCCACCTGCAAAACTGAAAATTTCTGCGCAAAAAAGAAGACTGTAACCAAAAACATGAACAAACAAACCGCTTTTAGTCACCGCAGCGGCCACTGCGGCGCCGACGACAACGACAATGGCTACAGTGGTTCCACCAGCCCAAGAAGAGGGCAAACTCCTCAGCGAGGCGCTGAATACAGTCAAAATCCAGATGCAACAAATGAAAAGATATCTGGTCCGTCTATACATTCCTTACAGAGCTATCAGTTGCACGCTCATTCCGTGTTTGTGAACACAGGAGTTGGATCAGTTGATGGACGCCCTTAAGAGTGCAAGTCTGATGCTCGCTGAGCTAAGGACGTCTTCGTTATCTCCAAAGCAATACTATGAGCTCTGTGAGTATTTCATTCCATTTGCCGGAATTACCAATAACTTTGCAGATATGGCTGTGTTCGATGCTTTGAGGCATCTCTCCAACTATCTGTATGACGCTCACGTTCAGTCGCGACACCATTTGGCGGACCTATACGAACTAGTTCAGTATGCCGGCAACATCGTCCCGCGCCTATACCTCATGATCACTGTTGGCTCCGTCTACATGTCAATACCAGACGCGCCAGTGAAGGAAATCATGAAGGATATGATGGAAATGTGCCGTGGTGTGCTTCATCCTATTCGCGGCCTCTTCCTCCGCCATTATCTTAGTGGACAGACACGGGACCACCTTCCTACAGCCCCGGAAGCAGGGTGCGCATCGTTTAGTTTAATCCGCGTCTTTACTCATTTCAAGTGATGACTAGGCCATCTGGGTCTCTGCAAGACTCTATTTCATTCGAATTGACAAACTTCATTGAAATGAACAAGCTTTGGGTTCGGCTACAGCATCAAGGTCACTCAAGAGACCGCGAAAAGCGCGAAATGGAGAGGAAGGAGCTCCGAATCCTTGTTGGAACCAATCTCGTCCGACTGAGTCAATTAGATGGCGTGGATCTCGAGATGTACCAACGCACTATTCTACCAAGTATCTTACAACAAGTTGTCAGTTGTAAAGATGTGATTGCTCAGGAGTACCTGATGGAAGTCGTAATTCAAGTGCGCCTCATTCGGTTGCATGATGAAATGTCAGCTCATATACAGTCAGGTTTTCACGGACGAATTTCATCTACACACGTTGGGTCCCTTCCTATCTGCAACTGCTCAACTACATCCAAAAGTGAACATCAAGCAGATAGTGATTGCGCTTATAGATAGATTAGCAGCTTATGCTGCACGTGAAGCCGAAAACGAGGACCCAGAGGAAACCAAACGGCAGGAGGAAGCTGCAGCAAAGCGACTCGCCGAAAAAGTGAAAACACAGAAGGCCAAGATACGGGAAAACGGAGGTTATGCCAGCAACATCTCAATTACTTCACCTTCTTTGGAGTCAAACGACTGGGCAACACCTCACAGTCCTCAAAGTGAGGTGGCTACCGAAGTGTCTGAATCCGACGACTCCCACACAATCAGTACGAGCCCTCCAGCTACCATCAACGGATCGTCCGAGAGTCAGCACAAGGAGAAAGAAACAGAAACAGAAAGTGCTCCAGTACGCAAGTTTCGAGGTATTCCAGAAAACGTGCAGCTGTTTGAAGTATTTTGGAAGCAGGTAGTTGAATTGATCAAGGTCTGTCTTAACGTTAGATCTTACGCCAATCTCACGTGTATCGAAGGCTCGGCCGGACTTGTCTATTCAAGATATCACAGCCCTTTTCGTCTCACTGACTAATCTCTCGTTGAGCTGTTACCCAGATAAATTGAATTATGTTGATCAGATATTGGCTTTTGCGGCAAATAAGATCCAAGAATTTGGCGATAGGTCTAATCATTCATATTGTTCATTTGCGTCTTGCTGATATCATGACTAGTCCTGACCTGCATGCACAACAAACTACATCTAACCTTGCCGCGTTACTCCTTGCACCAATAAATTCTTACCAATCCGTCCTTACTCTGCTAGCCCTCCCCAGTTACGTTCCCCTCTTGTCAAAGCAGCTGTACTCAACCCGGAGATCACTTGCACATTCCGTTGTGTCCTCGGTTCTCAAAAATGAGACGATAATAGAAACACCCGAGGATGTCGATGGAGTCTTGGAGCTATGCAGTGTCCTTATCAAAGACCAGTCAGACTCTGCTCTAGCAAACGCCCATGCGCAAGCAGCACGCTCAGCCAGCCATAGCTCTGGAGCTGGCGTTGGTCTAGCCGCTGCACCGAATCTCCAGCCTTCTAGGGATATAAGACGACAAGGACCTCAGTTCGTGGAAAGGGAAGAAATGGCTGAGGAGCAAGGATGGGTTGCCAGAATGGTCCATCTTTTCCGGGCAGAGTCTCTAGATGTGCAATTCGAGGTGCGGTCTATTTCACATATACCCAGGGGCTGCTCATTGAAAGTGGACTTTTAGCTTCTACAGACGGCACGGAAACACTTCGAAGCTGGAGGAGAACGGATGAGGTTTACCTTCCCTGCGCTCATTACATCGGCAATCAAATTGTGTCGCCGGTATAAGAACAGAGAGCAATTGGTTCGTCATAACATCCATAAGCACGAACCGCAATTTACATGTGACGTTTCACAGGAAAACGACTGGCAGACCAAAGCATCTACGATACTCAAGTTTGCGCGACAACTCACTTCCATCCTTGCTGTTCAAGTTGAAGCTCCTTCAATCGCCCTTCGGTTATTCTTACTCTCCGCTCAAATTGCGGACGATTGTGGATTCGAAGATCTCACATATGACCTTTATGTGCAAGCCTTCACCGTGTACGAGGACAACATATCAGAATCTCGAGCGCAATTGCAGGCTATCACACTGATAATCGGGACGCTGGCTGGTGCAAAAGGCTTTGGAATCGACAATTACGATACCCTAATAACCAAGGCTGCTTTGCACGGTGCGAAGCTTCTGAAGAAGAGCCACCAAGCGACTGCTGTCGGCCTCGCAAGTCATCTCTGGTGGCAGGTGCCCGCACCGCCAGGTGATGGCGAGGCTGGACATAGCGAAGCTACAGGGGAAAAGCCGGCATCAGAAAAGCCGTCTGAGAAGGTAGTGGACTCAGAGTCCAGTGTTAAATCTGTAAGTATGATTATATCGTTAAGTATTTGCATCGCTTATGACCTGCGCCAGTATCCTCATCAAGATAGCAAGCGGGTCCTTGAATGCCTCCAGAAAGCTCTGCGTATCGCTAATTCTGCCATTGAAGAAATCGTGACAGTGCAATTGTACTGCGATACCCTGGATCAATACTTATACTACTTTGACCACGGGGCGCCAGCGGTAAGTAACCTAACTCATCGCCTCTCATTTCCCTTTGAGGTCTTACGTTGGATTCAGGTCGCACCAAGATTTGTGAATAGTCTCGTGGAACTCATCACATCGAGTATTGATAACATCACCTCTCCCGATGTTCACCCCACCCAACGTGCTCCGCCCGGCCTTATTGAAGGTGTTCAGATGCCCGAGATGATAGTGCGACACTTCCGTAATACATTATACCTCATTCAACGACGGAAAACGGCCGCATCGGAGGGGACAGTAGGCATCGACCCTCGGTGGGAGGATGTCGATGTCGTTGGTGCGATGTTGAAAATGGGAATCACACGTTAACTTTACTCGATGAGTCACCACTTGTTGCACACAATTCCAAGCCTGTTCACGGTGTATATATATATTTCTTCCCTCGAATGTACGCCGAACGATGCCAGTAGACAGGTAGTTTAGGTTGAGAAGGTCCTGTCCATAAAGTCCTACCTATGCCCGGGTTTGAACAAGACGAGTAGAGCTATGAAAGACCTCCGTCACCATTGTGGGCGTTCTTAGGATAGCTAATTATCCCAATGCAAATGTTATTTAATTGGTCTCTTCTACCATACAATCGTGCTCAAGTTCATTCCTCCAATGCTCCTTGCGTGACTCGCCTTTTGATTTACCTGCGTTGCAGTGTGCACAGTCAAGGCCACAATCTACGGCAAAAGCGGTCCCACCGCTGGTAGGAGAGATAGTTGTTGGAAAAGTTCGAGGTTGGAGGACTTGAGAGTCAGTGAAAAGGTTCTGTAGCTCGACGTGTCACGTGTAACGCGACCGCAATGTCGCTTCCTCTCAGAGTCTTACCACATCTTCGGGTTCGTTGCTTAACACGCAACATCCAATGTTCCAACTCCTATCATCGCAATATGGCAAATATCATCCGCTTACCCAAGTCAAGCAACAAATGGACACAAAACGAACTGGATGCTTATAACATCAAAATCAGTTTTCAGAATGCCACAACTTTCTTCAATATACCTCAGGCTGCTCTACCTCAGCCCACCATCAGTGAAGAGGTTCTGATGACTGAGTCTGCCGATGACACAGTTACAGCAGACAATTACACGCTCCTTGCTCTGATGGAACTTGCAATGATTCCAGATGGGGCAAAGGTGTCAACTGCAGTTGTTGACTTTATGGTCCAACTCTTCAATGCACTGGGATACACTCATTGTCCCCGTATTACATGTACTCGACTAAAGATACAACTTTTGATCTGTGGAGAATACAAGTATGCCAAACCAGATGTCTGCATCATTGATAGGAGCAGTAGAGATGACATCATTCTTATTACACACATGGAGAAGAAATTTGGACGTGACCCAAATCCATCTCAACTTGTTGCTGGGGCAATAGCCACATTCCAGCACAACAACATGTGTAGAAGGGCCTTGGGGCTTGATCCTTTGGAGAATAAGGTGTGAACTCCAGGACATTTACCTTTAGCTTGCTGACCATGATATTGAACAACTAGATCATCCCAGGCATCACCATGTTTGGCACAATGCCTACTTTCTTCAAAATTCCCATCACCACTGAGCTTGTCAAATCTATTGAATGTGGGGAGTATCCAGCTACTCCTACAGTTGTGCTGGGCCATGTTCCTGACATCCCGAGGCATAGGCAAAGTGATGGTATGAAGCCTTTAGATAACAGGTGCCTCATACTTCAATGTTTTGAGGCTTTCAAGCAGTTTGTCTTTTAGTCAGATTGAGACAGAAGAAGGTACTAGTAGTGCATAAGACATTGATATTGAAACTGTGTAATATGTATAGTAATGGTTAACAGTTTTACTTTGTATGTAAATGTCTGATATTTGGTCAAGCCAGCAAGTATAGTGTAATGCTGCAGCCTGTTACATGTGCTTGATGAATGGGTTAGTAAATTTAATAAGAAAAGTCGGGATCTTGAGGGCTGCATGGAGCTCGAAGCATGTAGCCACTAACCAGGCATTGCTGTGAATTGTCAGCACTGGCCTACCTAGGATTACGGTCAGCTTCTTTCGAGTCTGCACCCAAGAGCATGATACAGTAGTAAGGTTGTTACCTCACTTCGCCACACTGTCATACGCTTCACTGATCGATTAGTACGCGCGTCCACGGAAATCAAGGTCAGTTGGGAAATAGAACGTACCACAAGGCACTGTGTTCAAACGCATAAGTCAACCGAAAGCAAAGCAAAGGACATTTTATGTTAGACTCACACCTCATGCAGCGCAATCTCGGTCTTGACTCTTGAGTAGTTTAGTCATGTAAACGTTGCGAACGTTAAAGTCCGGCGTCTGACGTTCAGGTTCTTTGTAGTCTTATAGACAGTGGAGGCAAATCCGAGCCATTCTCCAGAATTCCACACCTCGAGCACGACGTCCTCCCTCCTGCAAACACTTGTAGCCCAATTTTGAGAAATAATCAGCATCGGTCCACCGTGAATCTGCAGTGAATCTTGCTTTTCTTACACATCTGGGCCTTGTACACTCCTGGACCCAGAGCAAGTCGTACTTGTCTAAGTGAGGTGTAGCCTATAATAACGCTGGTCAATTGATCGTGGAAGTAAACGAGCGCTTGACGACTCACGAGATCATAAGGGAACGGCGGGATCTGCTCCAACCCACTGATCGCCACATCCTTGATTCCATGTGTCTCTCTCCGCCAATAACGTGTAATACAGTTGTCCAGAGCACAATGTGCCTCTTAACTTCCTCCGGCGCTACCAGTTCTGCTTTGACAAGTGGTTCAGGGAGGTATCGCCGGAAGTGCGTCTCGCCCGCCATCTCATCCAGCAATGACCTCGCATGTGGATGACGGAGGAGATTCTTGGAGATAAACAGAATCAACAGTTTTCTAAAGTGGATGGTACATGACTTGCATATTGCAGTGCATTCGACCTTTTGTAGCGAAGGGAAGATGTTCGGATGGTCATCGCACAGGGCCACTTGAGTGTTCCGGTCCTTGACCCGGGCCGTCGTACCCGTGTGGGAGGTTGACGACCAAATTTGTGCGTTGCAGCCACCTTGCACTCGCCAGAAGCGATGAACTGGTCGATAATACATTGAGCACTGTTACCGAGTAATCAATTGGGCTTCCCAGATCGTCAGGCAGTTTGGTGATACGAGCGAGTAACCAAGCTCTAACCCGAGTGTGCCAACCTCGGACAACGATGAATTGCACACGATGAATTAGGCTGGTCCGATCTGAGGTGGACATATTGAGACTCGTGGATTACAGCACACGAGTCGGTTTACTGGCAGTCCGCCATCTTTTCTTCTTGTCCAAACCAATCGTCGGTCCAAGGAGGCGTCGAGGTACCTATGTTTTAAAAGAATGAGACCCATAGCGCGAAGCATATGAACTCCCTACCTTGGATACCTGTTTGTAACCCCTGGCAGTTCTCCTCCTTGTCTCCTCGTCCAAACCTCGTCGAAACATCCGTATGTTGAATTTGGCGGGTTTTTGTTGATGTAATGAAAGGGGAGGCACCAAATGAGGGCTTCGTCCTCCCAACAAATTTGCGACAAGATATGACCGCCAGAGCTAATTGGGTGTCAGAACGAAGTGATTGAACGCGGCCACCACTTACCAAATTTGCTAACCCTCGTCAGCGGTACCCAGAAGATGTGATGTAGTCTAGTCTGGGCATGTTCGACGACAATCACAGTTTTTTTTTGTCTTCTTTTTAGTCTTTACATCGCCTTTCTTTTTGGCTTGTTATGCCCTGCTGGTCCAGATGGAATAGCACCCGAAGGCCAAAATAAACGCATTACAAGAGTCGTACCGTCGCTTAGCGAAAGACTCGAGATCAGAGGGTGAAGTTGCTGATTTGGACATGTTATGGAAGGAATTTATGTTGCGACCTCTATTGGGATCGGGAGGTCAACCACCTCTCTCTGCTCATCTCCGTCTCGGTTCATGAAAGATAGTTCTGAAATGATAGGTGTAATGAGTTCATATTGATAAGATTAGATCACAAATGTACGTGTCCATCACGTGCAATGCACGTGGTCCGTGCGCAGACTCAAAGCATATATAAACACTCGCTCGACAAGAGAACACCTCATACTTACCTTGATGGCGTGATTTCCTTCACGGACATGGGATTACGGGTTGTGGAGATTCCCCATAGCACGGCGACCTTGTCCTCAGGGGGTGGCCACAGTTTGTATGGGCTTCGGCTCATGCACCGTCTTAATATTTTCCTGCTTGCCATGGCCGATTCTGGCTGGGCAGGCCTTTTTTTTTTTTTTTGGTTCTTACGAAGCACTAACCCTAACCCTATGTGTATACCAAAAGCAGCATGTCATTTCCAATCTATAAAATATATCACTACTGTAATGGATGAATGAATGAATGAAGTGGTGAAAAGAATAATATATTCAAAAGTCCTTATGCTTTATGCTTTATGCCCCATCATTACCTGTAATTCTGCTGTTAGCGAAGGAACGATAATTATGACAACAGACTTGCCCGACTCCTTTGTCCAATCGTCATGCCGTTTGATATCAGCTTCTGTGACCGTAGGACGAACGCTTTCCAATGATTTGAGAAAGTCGTTCAGTTTCAGCGGTGGTTCCTGAAGCTCGTCTGACCCCACTTCCGACCACGGCCGTTCTATAGCGGCAGGATCTCCAGGTGAACATGGTGTCCATTTCGTCCCAACCTGTTTAAAATGCGTAGCAGATATCACCTTTCTCACTGGCTGCATCAAAGCGTCGCGGACAACGATGGCGATATCAGAACCCGTGTATCCTTCGGTCTTCTCTGCCAGTAGCCGGAGATCCTTTGATGAGAGCTCATTCGGGGTCGTTCCGATATGGAGCTGGAACATTCGTCGTCGTGCTTCAGGACCAGGAAGGGGGATATATACTCGTTTCTCAAATCTGTCATTACACCATTAGTAGAAAAAACATCACACCCTGATCTGGACTAGCTTACCGTCGCTTAATGGCATTATCTAGCACCCATGGTATATTTGTCGCGCCCAACACCAACACGCCGGAATCGTCGTGCCCAACACCGTTCATCTGCACCAGAAACTCTGTCTTGATCCTTCGAGTCCCTTCCGACTCTGATTCATTACGTGTACCCGCCAGGGAGTCGATTTCATCAATGAAGATGATCGCCGGTTTTGACTCCCGTGCCAGCTCAAACAGTTGTCTCACCAATCTAGTAAACCGCAATGAACATCCGTAACTGTAAAATATGACGAAGGCTCACCTCTCAGAGTCTCCTTGCCATTTACTGACCAGATCACTTGAGCTGATACTGAAAAAGGTGCTCTTGGCCTCCGTCGCGACCGCCTTTGCCAAGTACGACTTGCCAGTCCCTGGCGGACCATACAGAAGGATGCCCCTCCAAGGCGTCCTCTTGCCCGTGAACAGATCGGGAAACTTGAGGGGAAAGATGACAGCTTCTTTGAGAGCTGCTTTCGCTCCTTCAAGACCAGCCACATCGTCCCAACTCACGTTGGGCTTTTCCGACAGAATAGCACTTGACAAACCCGAGCGGAGCTTCTTCACTTCTGGATCTACCTCATCGTCCTCTCCATCTTTCCTAAAAGTTCAGAGAAATCAATCAAACGGCAAGAACGATACAACCCCGCTCAAACTCACTTTCGTCCACCACCACCAATCCCACCGCCCGTTCCGTTTAAACCAACAGCAGCTCTCCCACGTTTCTCTTCGTGTGAGGTTAGGTGGTCTTTCAGCTTTTCGGCGCGGTTCAGGTATTCTTCAGTCTTGGAGCGGATCAGCTGTTTCGACTTTTCATTTTTCTCGTCTGGAAAGTTTACGATCAAATACCGAAGCTTGTTTTTTGGAATGGTCACCAACACTTCATAGCCAGCATGAAATAATCGAGAGAATTCTGATAAAGCTTGTAAGCTTCAGCATAGTTATGGTTTGTATCTTCCTCGATCGCCCGCTGCACGATTTCGATAGCTTTCTGTATTGTTGGCGTGAGGCGGGAGTGTTTAAATGTAGTGAATGACCCACGTCCAAGGAAGTCATGTTCGTCATTATGATTGCGCAGTGGCAATGCGACTGGTGGACTTTACCTTTGTTTATGTGCAAGACTGGCATTTCCCACAAGCTTTTTACTTTACTCAGTGTTACTTTACTTTCATGCGTTTTCTTTCTTTATTCCTACAGACAGGCTCCAAACGATATAACTCGAAATCGAAATACAACCCCCGCTCACCATCATGCATCACGTTTCTCTTCCTCTAAAGTGAGAAGATCTTTCAACTTTACAATGCGGTTCAGATATTCTTCAGTCTTGGACCGGATCAACTGTCTTGACCTCTCGTTGTTCTCGTCTGGAAAATTTAAGATCAAAGTCTTTTTTTCTTCTTTTTGAAATGGTCACCAACACTTCATCGCCAGCATAAAATGGTCGAGAGAATTCTGGTATAATTCATACGCTCCGATATAGTTGTGGTTTGTATCTTCCTCGATCGCCTGTTCTGAGATTTCGATAGCTTTCTGTATTGTTGGC
>KN818274.1:78520-98109 GCA_000827485.1 Amanita muscaria Koide BX008 | reverse complement strand
AATCGAAAGCGCAGATATCGAATCCTCGAGAATCCCCGGTCACGATCAGTGCAAACCCGTGTTGCCTTTTGATGTTCCTCATCGCCCCTTGTTTGTTCTGAAAGGAACTGCCTCGTGCCACCCGGGTATACCCCAAGGGACCCGTGTACATACACAACTAGCAGCCGACAAGTTCGTTCGTCTACTTCACAGAACAATAAGATGATGCGCTTTAGAATGCGCCACATATGTTAACAAAGCACAATTATATAGCTATACGCTTGCTGTTCTATCACACATATACACGCTTTAGACAAAGGCCTTGGAGTTACATGACCACAACGTGCACCGCATTCCGTTTATAAAAGGGTAAACTAGACAGGGCGTCTGAACAGCACTCCTCCTCACACACACGCACACATATTCACCTCTCTCCCCTTGACGACAACACTACCCCGGAACCCTTCATTGTAAACTTGTGTTTCATACATACTAGTACTAGATCCCCACAACAACCCCTTCCCCACCTATCATATAAAATGTCTACATACAAAACTCGCTCGGCTACTTCCAGAGGAGCCACGCGGACACCCAGCTCTCACGCAGATCAGAATAACGCTGCGTCACGTAAACTCCGACCCATCTCTCCTGAAGAGCTGCAGTCCTGGAGCGATGGAGATAGCGATGACACTTTCACTGAGCCTGAATTGTTCGATCTCGATGAAGGCAGACCTTATACTTTCGAGGTAAATATTTACATGTTTTTTTTTGCACAAACCATCTCACGTGTCAACTTAGTCGGGCGATCTCGTGTGGGTCAAGACCAGCGGCGGTGACTGGTACATCGGTCGGGTGTCCGGTCTCACGAGACGGAAAGGCCCAACTCGAGAGGTATGCAAAGGTTGTTGATGCGAAACTCATGCCAACAAGTTGTGCTTTAGGGCGAAGGGATATTTTACCCTGTTACCTTCTTTGACGGTAAAGTCCGCAAGTACTTTGCCCCGCTGAACGGTGAGATCAAGCCAGACACGGAAGAAGTCCGAGCCTTGCTCAAAGCAGGTGGTTGGTTTCGCGAGCCTGGTGGCGATGAACATTGATCATCACATCTAACTTGTGTTGCGATTCCCATCTTTTTCATTTTGATTGATACCCCCAGCAAATTTGTGTTCGCCGTTACTGTAGTAGCAATGTATTTACGGAAACATCATCTCTGCCGTAGAATGAGCATACTTATTGATCATATACATTATAGTTCTATCATACCCTCATGACATGCTAAATTGGAACAGCTTTATAAATGATTGTAATGAAAAATACATTGATACTCAAAAACACGTAAGAAGAGCAGACGGTAAACGGATAGATACATAGAGAGTGTCGAGAAAGAGAACATGCGAAACTATCGTCACCCCGGTGACAAGATCGCGTCATCGTCAAAATTAAAAAATGTAAGATATAATGCACAGGAGGATGGTCCTCGTTCCATACTGAAACGTAAAAGTCAGATTGCAGTTGCTAGAGATTAAAGTTTCATTTAGGATTCATATCCGAGTGCGTCATATTCACTCACCACCTGAATGGCATCGGGCGTTTTGAATGCTATCCACCGATTCCCAAATTCTCAGCGTTTGTTTTCGTCATTGCCCTTGCAGACACATGTATATGCCTTGGTTGCTCGACCTCGTAACAAACTTCAATCTCCTGCATCCAGGAATGTTTCATCACCTCTTCAATGGTTGTTCGTTGGCGTGGGTCCGGTTCCAACATACGCCGGATCAAACTCCGACAAGCACGCGGACTAAGGTTGTTGATGGTCTGTGGGCAAGTGGAGACCGCAGGGAGGGGGTTGGCACAGGCCTGCGCGTAGGCAGCATAAAGGGGGTCTGTCGAGGGCTGTGCCGCTCGCCACGGCAGTTCCTGAAAGTGGAGACAGTAATAAACGATGCCACAAGCCCAGACGTCAACGAGGCGTGCGTCGTAAGCTAATTATGGCAGGATGAATCCGATCGCCAAGCGCAGATGGCAGAAGCACAGGACAGGAATATCAGGCTTCTGCAGCAATTTGAAAGCGAGCCTTGGCTTACGTTTGCCTAAAAATTGCTCCGGGGCAATGTACGGCTCACTCCCACATAGTCCCGTGGACATGTGAACAGTAGTCTCCCAAGGGAGACGATAAACGGTTGATGCGCCATAATCACCGATCTTTATGAAAAAATTAGTATCTGAAGACATGAATTGATGAAGATAGGCACCTTGAGATGCCCCTTTCCATCGAAAAACAAGTTCTCGGGTTTGATATCGCGATGGGCAACACCTTGACTATGAAGATACTGAATCCCGTATAGAATCTGTTTGAAGCAACATTCAGCCTCGCTTGGGCTCATTCCCCTGCATGAATGTAATCAATGATCTGGCGGTGACGGAGAATACAGATGCTCACCCTTTCTTGATAGCAGCATATAGATCGCCGCCGGGACAATACTCCATTACCTCGCACCAGTGCTGACTCTCATCTTGCACCAGATCGACGGTTTCGACGATATTGGGATGATGGAGGGCCGATGAGATGCAGAACTCGGCAGTAAGCTTCTTAATATATTCCTTTTCAGTTTCGTTTTTGCGGCGCTTGCGGAATTCCTGATATGGAGTCAGATTACAAGAAAAGATGGTGATTGATTGGATCGTACCTTAATGGCGTACAATCTCTCTTCCGTACGGTCCCACTTGTGCGCTAACCTTACAACACTGGTGGCGCCCTTTCCAATTGCAACTTTTTGACACACTCCATATTTCTTGGAAAAGCTCGAGGTGCTGTCGCCCGCGTTACTGCGTGCCTTGCTCCAAATACTGCCACCCTCCGCTTCCGAGTCAGATTTGCGAGATGAGGTGGACCGTTGTGAGATTTTTCGTGCCAGTTTCGGCGCACTCGGCAACAAATCCTTGAGGTTGAATGAGTGGATCGATGGCGTCTTGCCATTTTTGACGGGAGGGATTTCATCCTTGTCTTTTCCGCTCTTGCCTGCATTGGGATCGGGCGTCAAGATTTTGTTCCCGGAAACTCCAGAGGACATGCTAGGAGCACGACTGCCTGGACGACTTGGCGCCCTGCTGGGCGGGGCGCTGGTTGCCCAGTCGCTATCCGTGGGAGATGATACTGGGGACGATAGGCCACCGCTCGCATACTCTGAACTCCTGGAAGCAGAGGACATGGTGCGCTGCTTTGTGCCCTGTGGTGGGATGATGGTCTGCTTTATCCCTTTCTTCGGAGTGGCATCAGTGGCCAAGAGCTTTGAAAGAGATGAACGTGTGTGGCCAGGTTGTTTGTCCTCATAGGTGCCTGAGTCAGGTGGGGGAAGAGGATATGCATAGTGACCATCTTCCATAACTTTAAGAGGAGTCACTGTGACGGAGTTCAGGGCTGTGAGAGTTGCAGAACTTGGGAGTGTGGCGGGAGCGAGGGTGGAGGTAGAGGTAGAAGTTAGATGCAAAGTACCAGGAACGGAATTTATCGGTGGATTGTCTGAGCCATCCGGACTCTCGCCTTCGGCCTGTAAAGTATCTTCGGAAGAGTTAAGCATAGTGATGACAAGACGGGATGGGAAAGGGGATATAATAAGTCGGAACGGCAGATGAGTGATTTATCCAAATCGGGGGTGAAAAAGAATCCTGTGATAGGGCTAGCGCAGTGCAATCCGACAATTTGGGGATCGATTACCAAACACAACTTTGATGGTTGGGTATGCTAAAGTTGTAACGTGATGGAACCCGTGTTCAGAGCGATATCATCATGGCGGACACGTTTCTGGTAGGTACGGATAGAACGGCCTGAGATAATCAAGCGCGGTGGAAACAGGAGAGGCACTCTGGATTTGATGAGCCCCGACCTCGCCGCCGCCTACGATGTAGAGGCGAAGAGAGAAAAGCTGGTGATGGTGGGTTGAAAGAAAGGAAAAAAAATAACAGTAATAATTATTTAAAATGTCTTGTTTTTCTAGTTTTTCAATCACACGTGCTCCGACAACACAACTCACACACGCCGCGGATAACTTCGGAGATTTATTCACTCCTGCAACAGCGGGAATGTGCAGCTGTCTTGCATTCATCACTCGGCGTCTTTGAGCGAATTACAGTCATACCCCTCGACCTATTACGTCATTCGGATCTCGCCGGCGCCGAGCTATACAGTCAACGGCTGTGGCTTTCATTACGTAAGCCTAACACCACACCAAAGTGACTCTTCGTTACAATACTCCAATCGACGTTCCCTTCAAGATCAAGGTCGGTACTTGTTCGCTGCAGATGTATGGTCTGACATATTTACTCTCACAGACCCGCAACAGTGAACGACAATGGGTTCGTAAATTCTCTCGGAAAGGTGACCTTTCTGATGTTAATTTCTTTCAGTCAACCTGCGGTCACAAAAACGCCTAGCAGCAAGCGTCGCTAGCGTCGGAAAGCGCAAAATCTGGCTCGATCCTGCTGAGCAGGCTGAGATTGGCAATGCCAACTCCCGCACTCATGTCAAGAGGCTCATCAAGGACGGCCGCATCATCATCAAACCCACCACTATCCACTCTCGTGCACGCACGCGCGAGCTCCACGCCGCCAAGCGCAAGGGTAGACACACCGGCACCGGTAAACGACAGGGTACCTCCGAGGCCCGTATGCCAACCAAAGTTCTATGGATGAGGAGACAGAGAGTTCTTAGAAGACTTCTGCGAAAATACAGAGAAGCTGGAAAAATCGACAAGCATCTGTGTGTGAAATCTTCCTTTGCGAGAAACTCTCGCTTACCATCGTTACCTAAGATATCACTCTCTATATCAAAAATCCAAGGGTAACGTCTTCAAGAACAAGCGTGTACTTATGGAATACATCCACAAAGCCAAGGCAGAGAAGTCACGTACCAAGGTTCTCACAGACCAGATGGAAGCTCGTCGCGTTAAGAACAAGGTAAGTCGGAAATATACTTGTTAGCATCAATCATTCACCAATGATACCACACAGGCTCTTCGTGAGCGCCGGGCCGCCCGCTTGCAGGAGAAGCGCCAAGAAATTTTAACAGTTGAACAAGAGGCTGAAGTAAAGGAGTAGATGCTATTCTATGTACCATATGCACTCTCGTCATCTTCTCCTATCGCCTCTCATATCTCCTTGTGTATGTGTGTGCGTCTTACGAATCTTGACACCTGGCATGCGACGTATCTCGGATCCTTACTTCTCTTCACAGATAAGAAAGAAATTGCTCTATTCTTGCCATCATCAACTCGTAAGACAGTTGACAGGTGATGAATCGATGAACCCGTGTTGCATCCTTTTATCGTCCTAGGTTAATTCTAAGAAATCCAAAGCGCCGGATTACACCCGGCGATACTAGACACCATGACTCTAATATGATGGTGGCGGCAAGGTTTCACTATCTATTTGTGCGAATTCTGACATCGTCCCATTCATTTGCCCCCGCGTTTCGTCCACCGCTGGCACATCATCAATTTCGGAGAACGACGGCAACTTGGGTTCCCTCGAATACGGTGGCAAAAATTCCTCTTCTCTTCTCCTTGCTTCCCTCTGTCTCTCTTGTTCCCAATGGGAAATATCCAGCCGGACTTGGCTGCAAAACCTGTCCACTGCTCTTTGTCGCTCTTGTTCGGCTACCTGAGCCATGGCTTCTGCGGCCATGCTGCGACGCGAACGGAGAACTGCAAGGTAATGAAACGCCACGATGAGAGCTATGCTAACGACGACTGAAAATGTGTCAGTCGTCGCCAAACGATATGAGAATGTGGTCTCACCCGAGATGACGGCCAGTGCTGCCAACGTGAAGATGGGTGCATGTATATCGTGCGACGAGGGCGAGACCTCGCTGTCCCCATCGTGTCTTGCGTTCATTCGAAGCAAGGGGTTTTTGTCATTCGTTGTTGCTTTTACTGCGTCTTTATGACCGGATCGTGCGTCCGATTGTTTCGTTCAGTTCTGCCGTCTACACCTGATCTGAGACTTGTCGCTCTTAAACAATACTGCATGCACTTGTCTCGTCTCATCAAAGCCGATATAGAAAGCATATATGCATCTATTTCGTTTCGTTCTATAGATCCAAGAGTTCCGACATAGCGCGCTTCAGCCACCCCTAAGCGTATTCTCCATTCTAACCATTCTCTGTCTTCATAGATCCTTTGAACAATGATCGTTGTCACTCTGATCAACTTGTTTGCTCCTTGCGGTACATCGGCATTTAGTGTGAGCACCATGCGCAGCTTTGTGGCTTGACGCTATCTCGAAATATTCCCATACAACGATGCCAGACGTCGCCAGTGTGACTACATGTACATGTTCAGTAGCAAGAACAGAAACAAAAACTATTGAAACACCGATTTTTAACAGAGGTTCAAATGTACTAAACTACACTGTATTTTTTAATCCCAACGCTACGCTCAGAGCTTCGAACCAGTGGTAGCCTCGAGATATCGCTTCTCAGCCTCGTCAAAGTTGATGACTTGCCAAATATTCTCCAGGTACTATTATCGCCTTCAAGTACTACCACCTACGAGCCACTAAAGCTTTCACTCACCTTGCCCTTGTCGTTGAGATATTGGAGGTAGAAAGCATGCTCCCAGATATCGATACCAATGATAGGAACATGGTTCGTCAACGGATCTTGATTAGATGTCGTGACGATCTCGAGTTGCTTGCTACCCGGGTTATATCCCTATATAGCAAGCCACGCATCAACATCGACGGCGGCCGAATAACGAGTTGATACTTACCAGCCAACCCCACCCAGAGCCTTGAATACCAGCTGTGCTGGTGTTGAACTTTTTCTTGAAAGCATCAAAATCACCAAACGCTTGATAGATGGCATTCTTGAGAGGGCCGTCCCTCAATACACCACCGTTGCCTCCCTTTTGTGCAGAAGGCGCCAAGTTGATCCAGAAAAGAGAGTGGTTGATGTGGCCTAGTTACATTTCGAATCGAAATGTGCAAATCAAGAAAAACGAGTCAATGACCGATCGCAGTGACAGTGCGGAGATCACGTACCACCACCGTTGAACTTGAGCGCAGCCTGCAAAGCAATGCGCTCCTTTATAGATGTGGACTTGGCATACGCCTCCTCAGCAACATTCAAGTTATTGACATATGCCTGGTGGTGCTTGGTGTGGTGCAGAGTCATGATCTGCTCCGAGATGTAGGGCTCGAGAGCATTGTATGGATAAGGAAGAGGGGGGAGGGTGTGAACCATGGTGATAGATAAGGATTAAGAAACTGAGCAGGATAATCGATGAGATGGCCAATGTCGTCATTTATATGTCACCACAAATCAAAAACAAAACAAATACAAAACAGTGTAAACTTAGTCCATCTGAGAAACAAGTCGCAGTGTACTAATATCTCGGCCAATCTCTTCCACAAATATCCCCTTGTCTTGTCTGCTTTCCAGTGCGACAGTATCAGGTGTCAGAGGCCCTGCCTCGTCCGAGTCATCAGCGTCAGAATCTTGCTTAGGTGAACCAAGATTGCTTGTGGGAATCGCATTGGTAAGAGTAGGTCGGCTGGAGCCGTAGATGATTGCAGTCGTATTATTATCACAGAAAGGCGACATATTCCACTCTGGAGAAGTTTCTGGACTGTTGTCGGTTCGGGATGTGCCGAAAGAGAAAGAATTCTTCGGCGCGTTGTCTAACAGCTTTGCCTTGCTCACGCCAAGGCCAAGACCCATAGAGAACTTGGATGAACCGCCGAATAATCCATGGCAAGAACGAGGGACTGTACTGCAGATGGAAACCCCAGAACGGCTAGCTGCAGGCAGGGCATATGTGTATCCAATCCCATTACCAATCCATTCAATGCCGGGTGGGAAATTAAAGGCTTCCGCCTCAACCTTCGTCGATTCTAGTACAGCCTGACTAGCCGATCTTGTTATGGCTTTTCTATCTTTCTTGCTTCTTTGATCTACACGAGCCGATGAGACCTCTATACTTGAGCGCCACAATGATAGCTGGGAGCCGAGAGCACCTGAGGGCGCCCCGCGCTTGCGCAACCTTCTCGGGCGCGAGGTAAAGTATGTCAACGAGTTTGTCAGACCATCATCCGGTACAGAAGTAGCCTGTAGATCTGGCTCTGAATCCAGTAGATCCCAAAAAAGCTTCATTCGCCGATCTTGATCATTAAAGATGACTTCTTGTTGGATCTCTTCCTTTTGCAAGATAGCCTGATCGGCGGCCGGCTCGAGTGGCGTCTCCTCTGGGAGCTTTGCCTCAGGCTCGGGCATTGTCTCCAAGACATCAGTAGTTGACAGAAACCATTCACTCTTGACGGTACTAGCAGAGACAGCAGGACCTTTGTCGACAGTAGATTGTAGTGACTCGATTGATGGTTCAGAACATGCTTTGGTGTCCTCGAAAGTTAAGACAAGATCAGAGACGCCTAATTCCAGCTGAGGTGAGATCCTCTCTAACGTCTCAGAGCTGAATTGCATCGAGGGTGGGCGGGCCAAATAAGGTCGAAGTTCTTGACTAGATGGCACTAGAAACGCGTTGGATGTCAGGTATTAATCTAACAAAATGGAATGAAAATACCTCGAACATATCTCGTAATCATCTTGGACCAGTCACTTTCAAAAGCGTCTATAAGAGGAACGGTGGCACCGAAAACCGAGAACTTACATAGCTGAAAAGTATGGATGTGCTTTGATCTCTGGGATGGACGGCCTGAGAGCCGGATTGCGCTCCAGACACCTGAAAACAAGATCTCGTGCATTTTTATCAATAAGGTCGAGGTATCTCAGCGTGTGGGATTTCGCATTGACGATTCTATCTTCCTGACCATTTCTGTCCCCAAATGGGTGCTTAAAGAGTGTCTCGCCATTAATCACAGCGATCCGCAGACGAGGTACTCACAAAACCGATGAGCATATAGTATAGTACAATGCCGAAGCCCCACGAATCGACAGCGGATCCCTGAGACCATCCAAGGATTATCTCCGGGGCATTGTATAGATACATCCGTTGATGTTCATGATCTCGTACAGGAGGAGAATTGAGGAAGCTTGGGCTAGTAATGCGTGTACGACGTTCACAGTCACAGAGGACTAGATACTTGTCATTTCTAATCGCCACTGTTTCCGGGCTAATCAGGCCATGGACAATCCCTGCAGCGTGCAAGCTGCTTATACTAGCGACCTGGGAGTCCATAAGTACCCCAAACTGAGTAGCAGAAAAAGAGAGAAACCAGTTGGGCAGCATATAGTAACGTCGTTTCTGGTTGGGGAGTGCCCCCTTGTATGATTGAAGTTAAGAGGCAGTTGTCAAGGTTCACTTCAAACGGCTGATCAGTCTCTTGCTGAAGATTCGTCAGTCGACTCCAGGCGTGGGCGAGTATTAGTTGAACTCACATGCGTCGCAATTGAGCCTTTCTCCGTTTGGTCGTCCAAGTCCAGTTCAGTGATAGTGGGCAGTATACTCTGTGTATGGCCCGCATCAATACATTTTGCATCAGGGAAAACATTGTATGACCTTTCGTCGACTGAGCCACGCATCCCCAGAGTGGTTTTCAGGTTTCATGGAATCGACTATTTGACTGACAACGGTATTCTCCAAAACGATGGTCTATGCCGATCAGTTTTTGTTTTTTAACGGAATGAGCATCGCACATACTTTGATGCTGATATCGCTCTTCTTGGAAGACAGCACACGCGCAGGAACAGTCCGAGGACCAGTGTCATCCAACAGATCATTGGCGAAGAATTCCTAGAGGATGGATTTAGTTTCTAATTCGGAAAGAAACGGTGAAAGTTATTACAGAGAAGGGGATAGTATCCACGTCCAGAGGCAATGCAGGTGGGATTGGCCATGCATTAAGGGAGAGAGAAGAGAATGACGAGCGTGGGCGGTTATGAAGGTCTCCAAGCGAGGAGGAGGTCGACATGAAGGTGACGCGTAAGTATTATAGACAAGGCTTGACTTGGTCTAACACTCTCCTCGTCGCTGCTACAATAATCTCGTGCTCAACTGCGTGCAGCCTCGCTTCAAACTGTTCTATCTCCTCGCCTTTCCTAATTTCCACCTCTCGCACCAGAATGGGCTCTCCTCTGTCCACGTCCTTCACAACTCGATGCATCATCACGCCTGTCCTCTCAATTTCTCCTCCCTGGAATGCCTCGTACGCGCGCTCAACCGCGTTTGCACCATCAAACGCACCAGGTAACGCAGGATGAAGGTTGATCACAGGTATCGGCACCGGTTTTTCTTCGTCTTTCAGAGCCTTGTGTCCATCCACCAACTCCAGGAACCTCTCTCCCAAGATATGCATCCACCCAGCAAGAACAACAATATCGGGTTTTGCGCTGAGCACGATCTGGGCTACCTCTGCATCGTAGTCGTTCCGCGTTTTGTCAGGGTTGTTTTTCAAGTAAGGTTGCAAGCCCAGATATGCAGTGGGTATTGAGGCATTCGTCGCACGAACGAGTCCATACGCATTTTTTCTGTTTGAGAGCACGAGCACTATCTCAGAATTTGGTATTTTGGCATCGATTAGCGCTTGTAAATTTGTGCCTTGGAACATATATCATTAAATCCATATCTTTCACAAGTTGAGATCAATGGCGACTCACCAGAACCAGAAATTAGCACAGCAATGCGCCGTGAAGGATCGGAAGACATGGGCGATAAGATTAGATAAACTACAACAAAACATACGCTCGGTCCATACACGGCTTCTTCACATTTCTTTCCTTCGCAACCTGCTCAACCATCTCTCTCGTGAGCACCACCGTGTCATTCGCTGACACTCCTGCGATCCCGGTCCCTTCCACCACGTCTATGTTTCTCTCCTTCGCCTTGATCTTCTTGACCAACAGTCCACATTCGTTCAATGCGAAAGCCGCATCTTCTATTCTTAAATTTGTCGCATGTGCAATATCAGACAGCGTGCACCGTACGCTGACATGCGTCACTGCACTACCGTCGGCTTGAGGAGTAGTCGTGAACGTGCGCAAACTGGTGAACTGCGGATCTAGGGTAAAAAAAACTCAGAACCAAAGAACACGTAATCGACAGAGCACAAAGAAACCACACACCATCAACAGTCGTCTGTTGACTTGATTGAGTGCCGTTATGATTCCCGCCATTCTCACCGTCCCATCCTTTCACTGACTTCCTTCTCTTCTTCGCACTCGCATTGAGTGACGACGTTTCCAAGTCTTCCTGTCCAGATGAGGACAAGGATGATGGTGATCGACATCCATTCACTATATCAGGGAAATTTCCTCTAGTCGTTATAGCTTGTTTTGGAGCATCGTGTGGTAAGGCGGAGAGGACACGACTATTCATAAAGCAATTCAGTCTGATTCAAAAATATAGGAAAAGAACCAACCGGAAGAATCGAATGAGACTGGCTACCCAGTACGCCAGGTAACTTCGGAGGCCGAGATCGGACAAAGGGCGTTCAGGTGTTCCAACCTGATTAGCACGACGAGAAAGCTCGTAACCTAGGATATCTTGGTTAGCAACTTGCATATATACGCTAGTTCATTAGGTCGTACTGAATTCAATCATGAGCATGCCGTAGCCTTGTCGTTGGTACGGTGGGAGTGTGATGATGCACGCCAAGTTGTAGCTATCAAAAGACACTTTTTCCTTTGTTACGAATAAGTGCATGAGGAAAAAAGAGTATCTGGAAGTGCACCTTGGAGAAAAACCCCATCATATGGTCAGCTTGCGATGTTGCATCTGTCAGGATGTAGAACAAGACTAGACAACTGATTAGAATCAAATGACAGGTACTCGGTGAAGATTAAGGTCATACAATTATCGGAATCGAAGAACAGAGTCTTGACATCGATAAACAGCTTTCCGAAAAGTGAGAGATTCTGGCAGTACAGCTGGCAAGAGTGAAGTTCAGCTATCCAATAAGCACCAACGAGCCGTTCTTCAACCAGACAGACATACCTTATCTTTTGCGCCGTCAACTTCCCAAATAGTATGTGCCCCGCGTTGGTAGACTTTACGCCCAGGAGGGTGTTTCACCATGCATTCTCTCTGTCACATTAAGATCAATGACGTCCGATTGGATGAGGGATGTTGCATACCTTGTGCATCTCCCACGTCAACCCCTCGGCCATGTATTTAAAACACATGTCGCACACCCACAGAGTCGCGCGTTCACCGGGTGGCATATTCTGTCGCCCAAGACCGCCCGCAAGCAAATCAGACGTGCGAACATGAGAACGCGGTGTAGTGCGCGGGACGCCAGGTATTCTAGCCCCCGCAATGTTCATTGCACTTTTTTGTGCTGCCCCCCTTGTATTCGAGGTCGAGGCGAATGCAGGAGAATTGGAAGGCGATAAAGAAGACGTGGACGCTGCATTGTCTTCTAATTCCGGTTCTGTCAGCGGGTATGGGGAGAAATACCTGTCCGGACGCAGTTTCAATCAGACGACGGAAGGTTTTTCGCAAAGGCCCACCATGTCTTAATTTGCCACTCTCCAAAGTGGACTTTATCAAAGTTCCTCTGAGCAAAGAGCCGTTTATGCTGTTCAAGATCATAGTCTTCTTCTGAGATGGTTATCGTCGCTTCCTCTTGTAGCTCTTCACCACCACGTGCTCGCGACAATTCGAGCTGGTAGGCGCCACGCTTCCGCTTTGTACCAGCCAACCTTGTAGTCGTTTCAAGAGCTACCCCATTGGAAGTATCTGCGTCTGCCTGTGCAAGACGGAGGTTGGCTTTCGGGATCCATTCGTCTAATCGCTTGTCTGTGTTCAGATAATGCACATAAACCTCATCCCCGTGTCTATCGAGGATATAAGCATGTTCTGAAAGTTTTCTTATTCTTTACAACTAATCACAATCAACTATAAAGCATACGTACGGTCAGAGCCGTTCCTTGTTACGGTATATAGAGTTGGTGGAGGAGTGACTGGAATAGTATGAGTCGCTGGCATTTTGAATATTCGCGACCACTGTCGCGTCTGGGTCGTTGCTATTTATGCTGACTAAGATAGTAATCCTGACCATTGCACCCCAAACACTATACTGTTCACAATCACTGCAGGAGAAGAAGAAAGGTGGAATCTTAATCCTTTACCATCTCTGATACTTCATTCATGTATCAAGGGACCATGCCATACAAAATTAACAGCATGATAGGGACGGCAGATGGTACTTCAGCGCCAGTACTGGCAACTTTTGTGAAATTTCGCCATCCATTGGAGATACAACAACTCAAAAAATCACAAATGGTCAGAAATTATCGAATATGTTATCAGAAAGCACTGAAAGTCCTTAGGTGCTTTCCCCGCATGACCTCCGAGGATATGGACCAAGTTCCAGGGAAAAGTCCTTTTTTACAAAAGGATATCAAATGGCCAAGAAGAAAAGAAGCGTCAAGACAAGGTAGACTGCTCTCTATTGTTCGATTTTTCGATCATATTTCGGAGGTCTACGTTCATGGCCATCACAAACGAATAAACATTCGCCAGAGGAGGTATGTGTTCTAAGTAGCTTACTTTTTTGCACTTTACTTAAAAGGCAGGATCCCGGATTTAGTAGTATGACTATGACGGGCGCGTCAAGTCACTGGGAGGCTGACGTGCATGGATGCAGCGTTGGGTACACCTGGCGCGATAATGAAATTAATGAACCTTGCTTCAGTGTCGACGCTAGTCGGCTTGAATCACCTGAACTACTTGGGCGAGCTGTATTCGTCACCATATCACAAGATACAGACATTCTCTCATCTTGCAGAATGTGTGATGTCACTCATCGCATCAGTCAGCCACTCTCTCATAAATATTACTTTTTGCTCTCGTCCTCTCTTAACTTCCAACTTCCAACTACTTGACCTCCACACCGATTTGGAACTTCTCTGAGCAGCTTGTCTCTTCTTTTGCGAAACATGCCTCTCTTCAAGTCTAAATCTCTCTTCTTCCTCCGCCGACACCGAAAGGAAACGGCGTCGTCCGATATCTCAAGCAAGGATCGTATCTCACCTTCTACTCGAACTGTGCAGACCATCTCGCTCCCTAACATCAGCATCATGACTTCTCATTTTGTGGACGAGTTCCCAGCTCAGTTTCGATCGTCCTCTTTGGTGCAGCCGACGCCCAAACTCAAGAGCCTCAATCCCATGCCTTCCACTGTCAATCCATCGCCCGCTGGTTTCTCCTCAACGAGAGCATATTGGGAATCTGTAGCCCGCCAGTCAGCCGCTGCGAGCAGCCCTTCTCCAAAGACCCGAGTCAGAAACATCAAGGACAGGATCACTGATTTGAACGCTCGCCTGTGTCCCACTCCAGAACCTTCTCTGAAACTCCAAGTTGGAAGCATCAGGAACAAGATCACTCACCTCAAAGATCGCCTTTCTACATCTGAAGCAGACAACGAGAAACTTGCTCAGCAACTCGACAAGCTCAGGTCTATAGCTTATCAGCCAACTGAATCTCGCATCGCCTCCGCTACTGTCTCCTGCGGATCTCAGAGCGACAATCAGCTCAGGTTCGAGGTCACGAGGCTCCAGACTCTGGTGGAACAGCTGAAGAAAGACTATCACGACAGCAAAGTGGCCGCACACAACAATGCCGAAGAACTTGACAGGTTCAAGACCAGTTATCATACCGAGGAGGCGAAGAACAAGAAGTTAGAGAAAGCAGTGGACTCTGCGAAGCAGGATTGCCAGAATCTTCTCGTCGTGAAAGAACTACAACTCGTTCAGGCCAATCGCTTCATCAGCGCTCTGACTTCAATCAACTTGCGCGAGCCTGTCCTTCAGCGTGCTCACACAGCTTTGAAGAACGGGAAAGAGGCTGACGCTACTTTGGTTGCGTCTATCAAAGAGGCTGCCAAGAAGAACGACACGCCATGGGCCACCATCATCCCAGCAGTCGTAGGAGAAAGGCCATCGGATCTCTACTTGAACGCTATTCAGAGATGTGCCAAGTTGGAGGCCTTGCTTCAGGAAAGCGAAAAGAAGCGACGTTTCTGGAAGATGAAAGCAAAAGCACACGCCCTACACAGAGAGACAATCACTCCTTCCTCGTCTTCGCTTTCTCTGGTCCTTAGCAGCGTTGGATCTAATGGCATGGCGGAGGATGACACTGGTGAAACTTCAGAATCTCAACCGGTCACTGCGACCCTTTGCTCTCACTGCTCGGCTTCCAAGACCCCGTCTCATGACGAAGGCACGGAACTCTCGATTCCTTCATCTAGCAGCAACTTATTCTCTCCGGTTACTGACCAAGACTCTACCACGATGTTGATTGTCCACTCTTCTCAAGAGCATGCTTCGGTTGACAGTGAAGGTACTGGAGATAGGTCTGCGAGCACCATTGATGGCCGATTGAGCTCCGTCGCCGCTGGAAGGCTCTCTTCGCTTGTCGACTCGCGAATGAACTCGGTCATCCAAACAAATCCCAATGATGAGAATGTTTTGGTACGGTTTCCTTACTCTCAGCAAAGTGTCTCGGACTCACGGTCCTTTCAGGCACCGGCGTATGCTTGTGATGGAAAGCGAAGCGAAGCCTCTACTGCTTCGACCAGCAACGAACAGACCGCCGAGATTGTGACTAGAAACAAAGCAAAGGGCTCGTCTTCCACCTCTACATCTACTAATGGACTGAAGAAGCCTTTGGGGAATTCCTCGATTCTGAATGTTCCTCCTGCCTTGAAGCAAACCGTTATCGGAGGCATCAAGCGCGTACAGAAAATGGCATCCAAACCAAAAAAGACAGACAAATTCCACCAGATGGTTTCGTTACCGGTGTCAAACACTCCGCAACTCCGCAGCCCCTCTCTTAAATCGCCAACCACCAGAAAGGCCAGCATCACAACCCAGGCAAAATGCAACATTTCTGCTGTTCATCATTCACCAAAGCGCGAGCCACCGTCGCCTCCAACTGGGATCCGTCGTGTAACTGTTTCTTCAGAGCGAAAAAGCGTGTATTTTGATGAATCTGCCAATGGTCCCAAACGGATCAACAAACAGGAACGTAAGACTGCGTTCGAATCTTCTCCCACACCAATGCCGCCATCAACTGGCCGCTTCTCATCTCCCATAATTCCTACCCCAACGAACACACGTCACAAGGTGTTTGACCACGGTCGCAAAGCTGTCAAAAGCATTGCAAAATTGATTACTTGAATCTTATTGAATACGGGACTGATTTCTCCTTTTCTTTCTTTTACATCTTTTTCGACTTTCATCTCATGACTTGTGCTCGAATTTCATATTTTATGTGTAATTTATGATACCCAAACAGCGATTATTTTTTCTTCTTTGAGACGTACATAAGTCGCGTCGGAATAGAATTTGAACTATGGCCTGATAATCTGAATTTTACGCCCATTCCCTTGGATTCTTCAACACCCTCATCAACTTTGTTTCCTCACTCACCGTCCCCCCTTCTTCTCCCTCTGCAACACTCTCGACATCCCCTCCCAACTCACACATATACTCCCACCTCGCCGTCTCAGGCAAACTCATCAAAATGCTCTCAATTCTCGCTCCAGGGGTCATCAACCCAAACTTTGTCCCTCGATCGATCACGAGATTGAACTCGACGTATCTTCCCCGTCGAAGGAGCTGCCATCGGCGATCATGTGGCGTGTGTGGTTGAGAGGACCGTTTAGATAGGATTGGGAGATAGGATGGAATGAATGCGCGTCCGGCTGTTTGGACGAAGGAGAATATTTCAGAGGCGGTGTATGGGCGGCGAGGCTTCGTGGAAGTAGAGGTGGTATTGGAAGATATCGGCATCCTCAGATGTTCCGCTTCATTCAAATCATCAAAGAATATCCCTCCAATCCCTCTCGACTCTCCTCTATGCGTGATATAAAAGTATTCATCACACCATTTCTTGAACGTGGGGTACAACTCTGTCCCATGCTGATCACAGGCATTTTTGAGCGTAGAGTGGAAATGAATCGCATCTTCTTCGCAGAGATACGACGGTGTGAGATCTGACCCACCTCCGAACCACCATGAGAGGATTTTTGGTTTATGGTCAGCATCTTTCGGAACGTCTTTGGGAATGGGCTCCGTGATCTCGAAATAACGATAGTTAGCATGGACAGTCGGTGCGTGGGGGTTACGCGGGTGAATAACGAGGCTTATCCCAGCCGCGAAGAATGGGAGACCTTCTGGAGAGTCTGGGAGAGGCATGGACGAGTGATCGGCACGCATCTGTTTTATCGCGGCTGGTGGGAGCATGCCATGGACAATCGACGTGTTAACGCCCGCTTTTTCGAGTATCGTCGTTGAAGGAGAGGTGGCATCATGATCAAATGGAACGGAGAATACACAGGATTTGCCTAATCCTCCTTGTGGTCGTACCCATGAATCTCGTTTGAATGCGGGTGCGTTTGCATCGAGACTTTCAAAGGCTTTAATCATCTCGTCTTGCAGTGATAAGATGAATTCTTCCATTTGTTGGCGCATTGGTGTTTCAGGCATCGTGACGGTTTTGTGGTTTTGAGTGAAGTTGGAGCAAGAGCCTCGGGCTAAGCTCAGCGATCGCTCGATCACATCTACAACGAAACCATCCCGCGGCTGATAACACCAGCTCGGGTTTGCCTTGCAAGCTTTACAGCCGTCTTAAAACCTTTTTTTCAGTCAACATTGCATTGTTAATTATAACCTTTGCAACAGTGCGCATGTATAATAAATATGCTGGCACCTCAATGGAACTCAGCATCAACGGTGAAACGAAACTGTTTATCGAATCTCGTTATTGATCCATACGTTCTTCGACACGTCGACATGGATATGCTGGTGCTGGTTCGCCGTCGGTGCTTCCGAGCATTGTATTGATAACATAGGAGGATTCGTGGACTCGGAATCGCGTGCAAGATTTGCGAATCTGATCGTTGTGTTGTAGCCCTGACCACTTTGCGAACCATGGTCACGGCGCAGGTAAAACCTTGTGTTTAATCTTCGCGACCATCAGCATGCTACTTCTTATAAAGTGTAGCAGTAGCTTACAGTCCCAGTAATGTAGTCGCATATACTACTTATACCTGAGTCAAATACAAAACCAATATCCAGATTGGCACACACCCTTTGGAAACGCCATGAAAAGACCAAGGTAGATTTCATCAGCGCGTTGCGCAGTAAGCCACTATATGGTGATTAGCAACGATTGCCCAAGTAAGGAAAAACATATACAGTTATCATCATTGATATCGCCATGAACCTGCATAGACTAATAAATCATAGCATATATGATATCAGAGCGGCTTACGCTGTTAAAATTCCCGTCTCAAAGGTGTATAAGATAAGCTGATCGATGACACCATTCAGACTTTATGCTATGGTCAGTTCACCGTTCGGAGCCGATACAAATGTGATCCAAACCTGATTGAATGTCGACGACTAGATCGGAATAAGACAAGGAGGACTACCATGATGACTATGTCGGAAACTGCAGCAGAGATGGATCCGAGAGAAAAGGTCCACTATGTAAGTAACGAACATGAGTGGGGATTTATGAGATGGGATTTGGACCAACCGTATATCCGTGGTTGATAAACTGTGAAAAGTCTTCATACCTGCACCTGTGTCACGTTTCAACGGTAAGGATTAATGTCATCCCACAGAGATGCATACAGTATGACGACACCTCCTATGCATGATGCAAGGGTCATTAGAGCGTTCAAATGATATATGATTGAATTTCGAAACACACCGACTGTCCAGGCTATGAGAAGGATTTAAGGTCTTGGAAACTTTCACAGACCACCTTTGTCTAAGAACTCACCCATTTCACCAAGAACCAGGATAACCTGCATCATCAGACCCCTGCTAATACTAGGACGAAGACTATTCACTCACAATCGGGGTAGTGATCCAGTAATTCTGATAACTAACTGTGTAACATGAAGAGAAAGGTGGGAAATATTTGGCAAGGACGCACAGCGGAAGATGCGATGTACATAAAACCTGGTGATATCCGCTGTCAGAAAACCAGACGATGATTTATGTAGTAATGAATCACATGTGAACGATCAAAATCATGGTAGTGGAAACGACGAGGGCTCCCTATGCAAGTTTTGTTCACAAGCCACAACGATAAAGTTAGCTACATACTGGAGCGATGTATGGTCTGTTTGGTATTTTCAGCAAGAGCGGTGTATGTAACAGTAGCTTTGTAAAGGCTGGCTTACTTTGGAACCGCATTGATGCCGGATACTTGCCCAAAGTTTATGATGAGGTAGAACCACAGGTTGCTCCAGATAAATGCAGTGTGGATGATATCGAGGCCGCTGGAATAGATAAGCCAATCTCGCCTTCAGCAATAGGAACCTCGCACACCAAATGGCAGTGACCTAATCATCATGAATAACCTCGGCTGAAACCTAGAGCATCGAGGACATACTAGCGCTTTAAGTCTCATAACATCGTCATGGTACACCCGAAAGTAAACAATCGTCTGAAGGGTATTCGTGCCGGAGAGGCTGTATTGATAATGAAATGTCTGTGTGTCAAGGTAACAGAAGAATGAAGAAACGTACAAAGTTGCAACTAGAGTGCCGATTAGTTGTGCCCCGTAAGTCTTGTGGATGAGGTCCGCCGATATTGTCAATGTAGCCATTGTTCTCGATGTCCATGTCCGTTGAGACCACCC